>JAJOZX010014326.1:0-77917 GCA_023014485.1 Bathynomus jamesi
CCCCCCCAACAATTTTGACAGAATATTTTCGTTAAAACTAACGAAAATATCACGACTTAACCTAACTAATTACAAGGGCGTACAGTTGATCTATTAGTAAATACTATTCCAGAAACAAACAATGTTATAATTAATAATAAGGGCCGTTTCTAGCCATTAGGGGGCCCTAAGCACTATACCCATTTGAGGCCCCACCCTTCCACCCACCAACTCACGCTTTACTACATCACCTCAGCACACACATAGAAAAATTGGCTGTGTTAATAAAAAACACTTATGAAACAATTTTAATGAAACATTTATGTCCAAAACAACAAATATGTACTTTCAGAAGACAAACAGAAAAAATACTCTTCATGAAATTCCTGAAAATTAGCTTATACATTATTTAGAATAAATGACAGAACTATGTATAAAAAAATAATGCACTTATCAACTACCAAACAGTTACTAACTACGATACAATCGTGTAATAGCTAACAGTTATACAGAACAGTTTGTATCTTTCTATCTTCAAAATTTTTGCCTCCTAGGTTTTTTTCTGGGCGAAATCATCAATAACATCATCATATGAAATTTCCCTGCCAACGTCCTGGTTGATGCTTATGATGCCAAGGCCACTGAGGCGATCCTGGCCCATTGGTGATCTGAGGTAGTTCTTGATTAGCTTCATCTTAGAGAAGCTCCTCTCGGCTGACGCTACTGTCACAGGTAGAGTGCAGGCAATTCTTAGTGCAACCCAGAGATTGGGGTATAGTTCCTCCAGTTGCTTCTGATGAATGAAGGAGAGAAGCTCCAATGCAGTCATGCCGTATGAAGGTAAAGTCGGCAAGTTCTTAATTTCGAGGGCCAGTTCTCTTCCATCAACGTCAGAGTCAGCTCCAGAGCTCAGTATCTTAGAGAGCTTTTCACACTTGCAGGACAAGTCTTCCTTGTTCATTGTGGTGAAGTTTAGGAGAACCCCAAATATGTCCCTCACATCATCTAATGTTTTGAAGCTCTCATTTATTGACCCGATGGCACAATCCACCACCACATTGAAAAATTTGACTTCCAGCCTCTTTAAGGCCCCCTAGTAGCAGCGGGGCCCTAAGCGGCCGCTTAGTCTGCTTATGCCAGGAAACGGCCCTGTTAATAATAGATCAACTGTACGACCTTGATGATTGGTTAGGTTAAGTCGTGATATTTTCGTTAGTTTTAACGAAAATATTCTGTCAAAATGGGGGGGGGGGGGGGGATAGATAACCTACAAGTACCGTTCCTCCTATATATATATATATATAAGGTGCGTGCGGTGATGTATTGTGATAGGGAATCATTTTAAAAGGATTAGCAAAAAAATATATATCAGGTGGTGAATCAAGGTCCATATAAATTGCATGTAAACACCAATTATATTAATGATATGGATATCTAGGTAATGATAAGAAAAAACAAAAGATTTACCTTATTTATATGTTAATTTAATCCTCCTATCCTTTCGATTGAATAAATTTATTACATCTTCATAGAAACGATCGTTCTTCATTTCTTTGAGAAGCTTTCGCTCAATCGAGATTAAAGCTAGACTATTTAGTCTATCTTAACCTTGCGCATTTCTTGTGTAGCTGTGTATTCTTTTCAAATGGGAGAAAGAACGCTCAACTGATGCGCTCGTCGCTGGAAGACTCGAAGCTAATTCACAAAACTTCATCAGTTGATGTAGGGCTGTATCTAGCTTGGCATTTCGCAAACAATGAAGTAACTCGTGCACAAGTTTTTCCTTTCAAATCGGATTCAGCATACAAAACCGAAAGCTCATTTCTCAAGCGAGGAATATCAAAATATTCTCCATAATTATCTTGCAATGATTGAAAAGCTGACTCAGGAAATTTCCTTATGTTGTCTTCCTGTTTTTAAATATCCAAAAGCTGAAGAAAGGCTATATTTTTCAAACTTCGAAATCGTTTCGATTTGGCTGCAAATTGCATCCAAAATTTCATAAAATAGCCAAAGGGAAAGAGCTACACATTTTCAGATGTCCCTAGAAAATTAACTGTAGAATTATATCTTGAATTTCTTGTAGTTATTTGTTTATTGTGTATCATGAATAGATAAAATAGTAATTATGAATAATTTATCACGCGTGTTATCTTTTCTTCATCTTTAGTTCAAGATTCTAGCTCATAAAAAGCATATTAATATCTTTTAGGTTCGTTTAATTTCTGTAGTCAATGTGGCAAGTGGCAGAGTGAGTCTTAACTCCAACCGGCCACGCAAGTTTGGTATCAATGAATAGATTTTATTAGTACCAAATTTGCGTGAAAGTTTTTTTTGGAGTTAAGTCTCTGATGTACACATTTCTAAGAATGCTTTCTTTTTACCATAGTGGTAAATTTGAAGATTTATGTTAATTAGGATTTCGTTTATTCAAAAAATTATTGACGAAGTAACATTTTGAAAGCCATCCAATATATTCTTTGTCAATAAATGATTTTTGTTGTCAATAATGCTCTTATTCTAAGATAGCCAATTTTCCAATGAAGGAAAAAAAAGCTCAAATCGAGTCTTGAAAAGGACGCATATCTGAGATTGTAGTACCCTACCTTTCCACTGCATACTCTCGCACATATTCGGGGAGTGGGCCACCATAGGTCGGGCTGTGAGTTCGTACAATCTCAATTTTGTTGAGGATGGAAAATAGTGTCACGTTCAAACATTGCAAAAGACTTTTTACCCTTGCACATTTTTATAATAGGGAAGCATTGCTTCCCTTGCTTCCACTGACTGCACGCCACACACACACACACACACACACACACACACACACACACACACATATATATATATATATATATATATATAAATATATATATATATATATAGCGCGCTTGCCACTACACTACCATGTGATTAGAAGTTAACAACCTACCATGCACTTAACCCTTTTAAGCCCTCAATATTTTGTACGGTTAAGGTATGAATGCTTGTATTTGAAACGTTAGCAATTTATACCGTCAGTCCTTAAAGGGTTAAACGAGGTAACGTAGAGGGTTTTCGCTAACGCCCTCACCCACCATTCAAGAGGGGATGGGTTTGAAATGAATCATCACACGGAACATATGAAAGGTGTGTGTGTGTGTATATATATATTACCAAATTGCCATTCATCTACCTATTCATATTTTCCTTTATATGTCTATTTTAAATCGCTAGATCTTAACCAAGTATTTAGGCCTATTATAATTTGTTTGTGGAAAAACGATATGTATGACGTAAAAGCTAATTTTTCAAGTATTTTTTAAGTAAGTGTAAGTTTAAGTGCTTACGAAGGAATTAATTTGTTGTATTTTAAAATCAGAGATGTGTAGAACTCGTGCATATTTTGGGATTAATGCTGATTGTGAATATATTGTTTTTTTATTATTTCTTAAATTTTCAGGTCATGCAAGGATCACCCTACAAAATAAATTTAGTATCACGATATTTTTTATTTTTAACTTTCCAACCATATATAGCAATGTGGATGCGTAACGTGTACATATTAATTATTTTGACATTTTTCTATTTTCACTTACCCGAGTCGAACAAAATGCCGATTTTTCAGTTTGAAGCGAACATTCTGAACGCTGGCAACTATGGTAGGCCCTAAAGATGATCTAAATCAAAGCACCTGCAAGTACCTTTATTGTCTATTTAATAACCTAATACCCCCCACGTTATCACATTTGGCGACGAGGATGGGATTTGGTTTATTGGATTTATTTGGTTCTTTGAAAAATTGGATGTAGCCTAGCCTAGTGTGGGCCTAACTCTAATACTAATTCCTACTCAGCTCTAAGCCTATTACAATTTCCTATTCAGCCCTAACGGGGAAGGAACTAGATCAAATTTAAATCCTACCTAACCTACTTCACGTTATTTGGCCTAAATCGGTTTTGTTCTAGTATGTCGGTGATTGACCATATAAGCCCCTACGAAGACTGGGGAGGATTTCGAAGCTTATGCCACTAGGGTGAGGTTGTTTTTAGAGGCAAATTCCATTTCTGATGTTAAGAAAGTACTACCTAACTATAGTAGGCCTAAAACGTTTGGCTTTGTCAACGATCTTGACGGTCCTGAAGCACCAGAAACTTGCACCAATAGTGAATTGGTACAGGCCCTAACCAATCACTGCAAACCCCGAGTAGTTCTCATCTATGAACTTTTCAAATTTTATTTGAGGCATCAGACTGCGAATGAAAGCATTGCAGAGTTTGTTGCAGGTATAAAAACCTATAGCCAGTGGCGTACTAAGGGGGATGCGAGGGAGACAGTCCGCCCCGGGTGACAGCCAGGAGCGGGGTGCCATCGGGAGAGTTGAAATACCAGTACAAGTTTTCCAACCAAATGAAAAATTTGCCAAAGAAAAAAAATTAAAAATGTTCAAACTATTACAACAGCTTAATGTTAATTTCCACTATAAAATAAATTTATTTTTATTGGCAATACAAAATTTACAAACGAAAAATTAAATATTTGATAAAAATTACATCGAAAGGCGAAAGTTTGTTGACGTTTTAGTCATCAGTTTGTTGAGCTGGCTGCAACCTGACATTCAAAGTCTTGTTCACTTGACACTGACTCCACAAACATGAGGTATGTTTCATTAAATAATTATGATAAAACATAGTGATAGATAGATAGATAGAATAACCTTTATTAATAATAATAAAAAAAAAAAAAAATTTAATTTACAATGACATGAATAATTGTGAAGCTCGACTATTTATTTAATTTAATTTGGCCCTTAACCGTTAGGCTTTACTGGGCTCTTATTAAAAATAAGCAGCTAGTTATAAATTTATAATGATAAATAAGTAAATAAATATTAATAGTTAAAACATATATTACAATATTAATGGACAATATTAAATTATTAGTGGGCATTAATCCTAGATTTTTGTTAGTATGCCATTATTAATCGGGATTTCAAGTTGGTTTTAAACAAATTTACACTCACAATATTTTTTATATCAGCATGCAAGTCATTCCATAGTTTCACTTCAATGAAAATGGGTAGTTTTTGAGATGAAGACAATCTAAATTGAAGTATAACGAGCTTTGATCTATTTCTCGTCTGAAACGAGTAGACTTCTTGATGAGTTACAAAATATCTATTTACCCATTGCAAATTAATGATTTTGTTCTTACACTTGTAAATAAAAATAAAATGTGCCAGTTTGGTTATATCGTTGAGCTTTAGTAGGTTTAGCTCTTTAAAGAATGCACTAGAGTGATCAAGGAAATAAGCATCAGATAATAACCTTATTGCTCGTTTTTGGATGACAAAGATACTATTTAATGCGTTGTTAGCGGAGTTTCCCCGAACAAGAGTGCAGTATGTTATATAAGGAAGAACAAGAGTATGATAGAGTCAATAAAACTTGTTTAGGAACTACATTTCTAAGTTTAAACATTATAGCAACGCTCCTTGAAATCTTTTTCGCGATATAATTTACATGATCACTCCATTGCAAATTCTTATCTAGCATTACACCAAGAAATTTGGTTGCAGTACACATCTTTATGGCGATTTCATTAACATTAAGTTCATCAATATAGACATTTCTTTTATCAGTAAAAATAATGAAATTTGTTTTACTGGTATTTAGGAAGAGTTTATTGATGGTCAACCATTTCATTACACTGATGAATTCTGAATGAAATATATTCTTAGCTGTAATGTTATAATGTAATGTTTCAGACCAACAAAGACCCTAGGATCCACTCATGGCTGATCTACCTAACTGCGTTCGTAATTGTGTATTGCGCATATCCTCCGTGGTGGCGGAGGGGACCTACAATTTTACGGGGATTCCGAACCACAAGAACATGAGAAATTTTTATAGTGGGCACACTAGGGGCCACTTTGGCCCATCGAGGTGGCTCCACTATGTAAAAACTGCCTGTACATTGGCAACAACCAATTTTTACAAAACTAAATAATTATCAATTTAAAACTAATTAATTATCAATTAAAAACTAAAGATGGAATATCTCGATCCAGAGGATCAAGTCATAATAGACTACTATCCACAAATATGTTACACTCTATATCTATTTATAACCGACATGCAAATATATCAGATCCAAAGAATCCAGTCAATTTCATTACGGTATCCATCACTACCAGTACCTTGCCAACCAAAAATATGTCACGGTCCATATCAATTGCGGACCAAGTCACAATTTATAACCATATACATTACCATATATACACTTAGGAGGAAAAGTGTAGGTGTGGCTGTAAAGACTGTACAGTAATGTAGAATGTGTGTGCACCCATTTTGGGTCTCCCATTTAAAGGTGTTTGTGGGGCAAGTGAAGATCATGAGTTTTCAATACCTCACAGTACTATGGGGGACACCGCTCGGCAGAGGAATCTCTTTAAATGGGGTGTGTAAGGACAGAGAGTATCCCCTAATCCAAGATGCTGCCTCCCTATATCCCACAACACTTGTGTTGAGCTGTGGGATCTATCACCACAAAGCCTTAATTTTACTACCTTAAACTATACCAAGTCTATCAACATATGCGTCTAATCGATTTTTAAACATGTTTATAGACGTGCTACTAATTACTTCTACCGGCAAACTATTCCAGCTATTTACTATTCTATGCGTAAAAAAGTTTTTGGCAACTGCTGTCTCGAACCTTCTACTTGTCAACTTACACCCGTTATTTCTAGTCCTATTATATTGAGATATTTCGAAAAAGCTATCTCTATCTACGTTATCGAACCCATTCATAATTTTGAAAACCTGGATTAGATCACCCCTTAGCCTCCGAGTCTCGAGTGTAGTCAATTTTAACTCCTTAAGCCTATCCTCGTACGACTTTGACCTAAGCGACGGAATCATCTTAGTTGCTCGTCTTTGAACTCTTTCGATTTTCTCTATATCTTTGCGCATATGCTGATTCCAAATGGGGTCTAACTAATGATTTATAAAGAGGAACTATAATATCGCGCGATTTGTACTCAAAATTCCGAGCTATAAAACCTAACACTTTGTTCACCTTATTGACCGCTGCTGTACTTTGTTTCGCTACTTTTAAATCACCAGTGACTATAACTCCTAAATCTTTTTCCTGCTCTACGCTTGTTAACCCTTTCCCTGACATACTGTACTATACTCAAAATTACCGTTACGCAAACCTATATGCAAAATTTTGCACTTATCAACGTTAAATCTCATTTGCCATGTGACTGACCAATCAACGATTTTATTCAGATCTTCCTGGATTTTACCTCTATCTTCGTCATTAATCGCCCTACCACCCAGCTTCGTGTCATCCGCAAACTTTGAAACTGTACTGACTAGGCCGACATCTAAATCGTTTATATATATATAAGAAAAAGCAAGGGGCCCAATACAGAACCCTGAGGAACGCCACTCGCTACATTAGCCCAACACGACTCCGCTCCATCAACGACCACCCTCTGTTTCCTACCTCGCAACCACTCTTCTAGCCAATTTATTACTA
Organism: Bathynomus jamesi; assembly: GCA_023014485.1. Taxonomy (NCBI): domain Eukaryota; kingdom Metazoa; phylum Arthropoda; class Malacostraca; order Isopoda; family Cirolanidae; genus Bathynomus; species Bathynomus jamesi. The sequence goes on from JAJOZX010014326.1 coordinate 7,507, forward strand.
CACCCCTGATTCCATGAGCCTTAGTTTTTCAATGAGTCTTTGTGCGGCACGGTGTCAAACGCTTTTTGAAAATCTAAATACACTACATCAACCGCCCGATGTCTATCGTAAACGTCAACCACGCTTTGGAAAAATTCTAAAAGATTAGTTAAGCAAGATTTGTTTCGCCTAAAACCGTGCTGCGTATTTCTAACTAGTTTATGCAATTCTAAGTGTTCGACTATACGATCCCTAATTATTGATTCCAGTAGCTTACCTACAACAGACGTTAAACTGATTGGCCTATAATTTCCCGCCGCACCTTTATCGCCTTTCTTAAAGATAGGTGTTACGTTTGCTAACTTGAAATTATCTGGTACGCACCCCTCAGAAATAGACGCATTAAAAATCTTTGTTAGCGGCACAACAATGCTATCTTTTAATTCTTTTAGTTGTATGGGATATATGGAATCCGGCCCCGGTGATTTACGCGTTTTCATTTTATCAATATAGCGCATTACCTTCCCTTCACTAACACAATATTATCCAAAATATTACCATTATCAAAAGGTATTATGTCTATGACCGTAGGGATATTCGTTACATCTTCTATAGTAAAAACTGACGTAAAAAATTCGTTTAGCAAGGTAGCCATTTCCTTGTTTTCAGAAACTAGATCTCCGTTTACATTTTTCAACGGCCCCAAGACACTTTTTACTGGATTTCTATTGACGTATTGAAAGAATCGCTTGGGGTTTTCTTTACCGTCACGAGCTATGGAGATTTCAAATTCGCGCTTGGACTTTTTTATTACACTTTTCGCTTCACGCCTTAGAGATATGTAGTTGTTTCGTAACCACAAATTGTCTTTATCGCACTTATGTAGCCTATAAGCCCTATCTCTACTCTTTATAATGTGTCCTACTCTAGAAGTAAACCACAAGGGCTTGTTGTTTACTTTCGCACGCTTAATTTTGTACGGTACACATTCCTCATTTATAGTCCTAAATACTGTTTCGAACGATTCCCACATTAGTTTTGCGTTGGAGTTCCCCATTACGTTTTCCCAATTGACGTGTGACAATTTATTTCGAAATTTACAAAAGTCTGCGTGCTGGAAGTTAGGAATTTTAGTCGAGTTAGTTGGTTTCGAGTGACTTACTGAGAGGACAAACTCTACCATATTGTGATCGCTATTGCTTAACGGTTCTATTACTTGAAGATCAGTAATTAGCCTATCATCCGTAGTTATTACTAAATCTAAAATACTGTCCAACCTCGTAGGTTCCCCAACCTTTTGAATAAGAAAGCTATCCTCGAGAAAATTAACTAAACGATTACCTTCCGCGTCTCCCTGCATTGTATCGTAATTCACGTTGGCGCAATTAAAGTCACCCATAACTAAAGCCTGCTCACTACCGATTATTCTCTTTAGTTCACGATATAACGCTTCGTCCGTATCAGCTGTTTGATTAGGGGGCCTATATATAACCGCAACAAGAAGTTTGAAATCGTTCAATTTAAGTTCTGCTATAGTCGAATCTATCGGTTCTGGAATTGTGTGCTTTACTTCTATAACGTTCGCAATATTATCTTTGATATACATAACACCGCCTCCTCGCCTACCTATTCTGTTTTTAACAAAAAGTCTATAACCTTTAATTTGATACCCCTACAAAGTCACGAGTTTCAGTGCTAAGCCACGATTCATTATCGCAATTATATCATAGTCTTTACAAGCAATTAAAGAAAAAAATTCGTTTATTTTAGGCTACGAGCATTTAAGGATAGAACCTTCAAATTGTTTGTAATTGCGACACCTTCGCGAGCGCAGGGGAAATTTGTGGAATTTACGCTGGGACCGTTCGAGTTACGGCAGCCTGAAAAGAAGAGACAGTATTATGAAATAGTCTTCCTAAACGCGCAGCTCCAACGTCATTAAGATGAAGTCCATCTCGAGGAACAAGTCCCTCCTGCCGTAGAAACTGTTCCAAAAATTCGCAAAATGCACTCCTTCCTGTTGGCAAAGAGACTTTAGGTTATTGTTAATATAGGTCGCCTTGCTGTAGAAATCGTTACGTTGGATAATTCGAGGAAGTATACCTGTTAAGACAATCTTATTAGTTTTCTCCTTTAGTCGCTCTAGTAAGTCCCTGTACCTAGCCAGCAGTTCTTCCGATCTAGAATTTAAAACGTTATTAGTACCGACATGAATAACATACGTTGTGTCCTCGGCGGTACCGTCTGTAAAATGGTCAACACTATTAGTTATATCCTCCACCCTTGCACCAGGGTAGCAGTAACGGCGCCTACGACGAGGGTTTCTCCCACAGAATTCCTCGAGCTGCCCTCGAACAATGGAATCGCCAACGAGTCGTATTTCCGGTTCATCAGCATCTTCGAAACCTAAAACAGAAAACTTATTGCTTGTTATTACTGGTAGACAAGTCTTAGGTTTTCTCAATGGGGCTCCATTACGCACTCGAACGAAGGGTTGGGAACTAGGGGAAGAGAGAGGGCTATTTATATTATTAGTAGAAACTGAGGCAGGAGGGGTCGTAACTGGAGTCTCAAGGGATTCTAATTTTGCGATCAGGAGCATCACGCTTTCTTCAAGTCTCACCCTGGCCTCCCTCTCACGTTCTAACTCGTTCCTCAGGACTTCCATGCTTGAGCACCACCTGCAAACTAACTGTTCATTATTATTAGCCATTGTAAACGCGTAAGCGACAAATTTCCCTTCACAGCGACTGAAAGTACTTGACGGGGGTGCCATGCTTTTAATTAGTTAAAAACAAAAACAACAAAAAATGAGCGTTTGGAAATTAATAAATTACAACGTAGGTCTACCGCGTGCTTATTGTGCCGTCATCTGTGAAAATCCGCAAAAATGTTCTTGAAACGCAGAAACAGGTTCTTGTAACAATTTTATGCTAAATGAATATATAATTAAGCTACCGACGAAAGATCTGTTAAAGAAAAAGTAATAAATGAAAATTATCTGTCCGCTATTCGACCGACTTAATTCCTTTTTTCCCACGGTGGGTGACCCTTCGGGAGGTCAGGTAGAGTGTGAAGGGAAAATGAACCTTAAGAAACCTCGTTTCTGATAGATTTGAAAAACAAAAAAGGCAAACCAAGGGAATTTCAACCTTATGAAACCTCGTGTAGTAATAGATGCGGGAAACAAACAAGGCACTAGCCTTAGTTTAGTCAAGTAATATAGTAATGAATAAAGTCAATAAATGAAATATATTCGTTCATGAATGATTAGTAACACGAAGTAATTTAGTTAAGAATGCACTAAACTATTTTTTTTTAAAGACACTTGAACGAAAACCACTTATTCACTTGGTAACACTGGACACTCGATAAAACACGTCTCTGGACACTCGATGTATTAACATCTTTGCAAGAAAAAAGAGACAGCTGTATCAACATTATAAAGTTCAGTATATCAGATGAACGTGGAAGGTCATTTATATATATATAAAAATAACAGTGGACCCAGAACTGAGCCTTGTGGCACACCATGTTTGACAAGCGCTTTAGTTGAGCAAATCTTATTTACTGATACAAAATGATATCTATTGGTGTTTATAACAATATCATGGTACTTATACCAGTGTCCAGTAATTTTTGACAATGTGGCATCATAGTGATGTTCAAATGTTTATAAATGATAATTTATGGAAAACTGATACGTGTGGGTAGTTGGGAGGTAACGAAAGTGGTCCACTGGGTAGGTAGGTAGTTATTCTAACAAATTATTAAATTCCTTTTATGTCAATAACTGGGTGGATGAAACCAACTGGTTGCTCACCAGCGTTATTCTCCACATTAGTATTTATATAATGTGTGATACAGCGTGTCGGTAATACACATACATTACCGATCAACCAACCGAAAAAAAACCAAGAGGACGCTGGTGGAAAAAGCCCCGCGAAAAAGGACAGGGAGAAGAGAGGAGAACGAAAAGAAGCAACGGGAGAACAAGACGGAACGGAGAGAAGGAAGAGGCTAAACAACGGAAAAAGATCCCCACCAGCAAGTACGCTCTCGACAATTGAGCAAAGAGAAGAGGGACTCTCGAATAACACGCGGTAAGTGATCAGTGGTGTTTTTTAGCCCAGTTAATTAAGGGCCATAAATTAAGCTGGGTCAGACAAATTAGGTCTACATTGTGGTCTAAGACCTAGCATCAACTCATAGCTTAACAAAGGTGAAGGTAAATTACCCTAACCTAATTTGGTGAGGAATCCTACTGTGGACCTCAATTTACTCTTCCCGCTCTAGACCATTTCCGGAATCTCTAGGCTGATCCCTCCCTACAAGGCTAGGCTTAATCTACTCTATAGTTAGACTGGAGATATTAGGGACGGGTTAATTGGGGACCAATTCATACAGAGCATTTCTCACAAATTATTAATAATTAATAATGATAACACTGGGGAACAAATTTCAAATTTTTGTCTGTTGAATTAGATTTGACAGTTACTTCTAGGTAATTTGGGTGCGCTGAGCACGAATTTTTACTCGGTTTTGCTCTATCAGGTCCTGATTTTGCTCAACACCCCTCCTCTTTCGTCGTATTCATAAAAAGGTTTTTTTCTCAATACTCGCTAAGTCTTTTTGCAGTTACACATTATGTAACACCCTAAAAATATTTTTAATTTTGTCATTTTTAACCCATTTTAATATTAGTAAATTAAGCTAAAAATATCATAGAATTCTAAAATTTTCTCGAGCGTTCCTGTTCTCTGTAGAGTATTCTAGAGGGACAACTAAAATATATAAAAGCGACTCGTTTCCAGAGTTAATCAGTCAGTCAGTCAGTCAGTCAGTCAGTCAGTTGAGTTAGTTAATTAAGTTTGGGCATTAACATAATTTTGAATTGGCATATGATTTAGTGAGTAATTTTGTCATCGTGATTTAATATAGTTGATTTAATTAGACGTAATTTATATTGTACCTACTCATCCGTGTTTCTAGTTTAATTTCATAGATTGTAAGTACCTATTTCATAATAAGTACCTATTTAAACTAATTTTTGTGTTTATATTTCAGATTTTCTTAAATTTATATGAATTAAGGGCTTTAAATACCTTTACAAATTAGCAGAACACTCAAGCAATATGTCATCAAGCACTAGAAAGTTCAAATGCAAAAACAACCCTGATTCCTTCTGTTATATATGTGGAAATTTTACACTTCCACATCAACGAGCAAATATAACTGACTTCGTAAAAAGAGCTTACTTAGCTTATTTTGGCATAAAACTGGGGGACCAAGATAAATCGTGGGCTCCACATAAAGCCTGCACTATGTGCATTGAAAGACTGCGACATTGGACGAAGGGTTCGGATTCAAAAATACCTTTTGGAGTTCCGATGGTAAGTTTATGATTTCATAAAACTACGTAATTTAATCACTAGTATACTGTAACTTACCTAAATGTAATTGTAACTTAGGTACATAAACAAAAATTTACAGAAAATTTTATAAGAATCTCAAATATTGCATAAGGTTGAAACACATAGAAATGTTAAATGTTTGGGTGATAACTTTTGATAAAATTCATAAAAACAAGTCTCTCGTCGCTTTTGTTAACGCTTTACAATTTTTTTTCCATATCAGGTGTGGCGAGAGCCTACTAACCACGAGACCGATTGCTACCTTTGCTTTGTCAAGACTTCGGGCTTCACTAAGAAAAATAAACATTGTATCGAGTACCCAAATTTCGACACCGCGATACGACCTGTGCTACATTCAAATGAGATCCCCATTCCAAAATTTAAGGGTCTGCCAACTCAAGAATTAGTTGAAGATGTTCCTGAAAATATTGTTATGTACTTTGAGGAGTCAGACACCGATTTTGACCCCAGCGTATTTGAAAGTCAAAACGATCCGCAAAAGTTTAACCAGGCCGAGTTGAATGATCTTGGAAGGGATCTAAATTTGCCAAAAAAGGCTGCGGAAATTTTAGCTTCAAGACTTAGAGAAAAACTTGCTTACTTCAAACACATACATTTCATTTTACAGAAAAAGAGAAGAACTTGTTAAATATTTTAGAACAGAGGATAGTTTAGTATATTGCTGCGACATAGTTGGTTTGTTAAAGAAGATGGGGGTTGAGTCTTACGATGCAAATGATTGGCGCTTGTTTTTAGACAGTTCGAAAAGAAGTCTTAAGTGTGTGTTGTTGCATAATGGCAATCTATACGGCTCGATACCGATTGGGCACTCAACAAAATTAAAAGAAAAGTATGAACATATAGAAAAGGTTTTAAATCTTATCAAATATAGGGAGCACGAGTGGATCATATGTGTTGACTTAAATATGGTTAATTTTCTGCTAGGACAACAAGGAGGGTATACTAAATATCCCTGCTTCCTTTGCTTATGGGACAGCAGAGCCAAGGAAGAACATTATTTCAAACAAATCTGGCCAGCACGAACATCACTTACTGTCGGAGAAAAAAACGTAATTAATCCACCTTTAGTGAGCAGAGATAAAATCATATTTCCTCCTCTGCATATAAAACTAGGCCTCATTAAACAATATGTAAAAGCTTTAGATACGAACGGCGAGTGTTTCAAATACATAACTTCAAAATTTCCAAGTTTAAGTTATGAAAAAATCAAGGCGGGAATTTTCGACGGTCCACAAATAAGAACAATGATTAAAGACAGCAATTTTCCTAATGTCATGAATGAACGCGAAAAAAATGGCTGGTTCTCATTCGTGGACTTGATAGAAAACTTTTTAGGCAATTATAGGGCAGATAACTACGAAGAAATCGTAAAAAAACTTTTAAGGGACTACAAAGAGTTAGGTTGCAATATGAGCATAAAAATGCATTTTTTGAATAGCCATCTTGACCAATTTCCAAGTAATTTAGGTGATGTAAGTGACGAACAAGGGGAGAGATTCCACCAAGATATCAAAATTATGGAGGAACGGTACCAAGGCCGCTGGGATTCCCACATGATGGCTGATTACTGCTGGTGCTTGAAAAGAGACCTGCCATCAACAAGCAAATACGCTAGAAAGTCTTACAAAAGAAAATTTTTGCCACAGTGAAAGCTTCATATCTGTTTGTTTTTTTATTTTAAGTCATTTCTATCGTTATAATGTAATTTTACTGTAGTTTGAACTGCTTGTATTCATGAAACTTGAAAAAAAAATTTAACACATGACTTAATTTTTTAGTCCTAATTTGAAAAATCTGGAAAATGGCACATAGGCTGTCGACAAGAATCAGGACCTGATAGAGCCAAACCGAGTTGAAATTCGTATTCAGCGCACCCAAATTACCTAGAATCAAGTGTCAGATATCATTCAATAAAATACGTGTTGCCCAGTGTAATAATAATGATAATTAATTGTCTCTGCTTGTCTGGGTTGATAACCTAATAACTCAATGGGTATCTGGTTGGAAAAAGTTTGAGAACCATTTGTTTGAAGCTTTTCTGTTGTAATAATTTTTTTTTACTTCTTTATTTACTGGATCTACAGATCTACAGAAGCTAAGGCTAACAAAGACCCTAAGATCCACTCTAAGGTTAGCCCGAGAGAAAGGAAAGAGTAGGGGGTTAAGAGAAGAGAAGAGAATAAGGGGTTATGTGAAAAAACTATATAGGGCTATGGGTTGATTGCCTGTGCCCTCATCCGTTGGAAATTTCCAGCAGACTTCAGTGGAGGGTTACCGACAAAAGCCCTATGCTTTTTCGTTAGAGTTATAAATATGTAGGTTGTTAAAAGGACCATTTTATATTTAAGTGATTACGGTAATTCTAGCGTCGGGATTTGCGCGACGTACAGTATATTAGAATGAAAATAATTTGCCTCACCTTATTTTTGCTGGGTCTTTGTTTGTTTCGATGGAGGGCGTTACGATCATCTTCGGTGTAGGGCCGCCACGATCGAGTTTCGCGACGAATTAACTTTATGTAATTAATATAATATAAACACTTTTAGGTATAGGCCTATCCTGTGGTTTATCATAAGGAATTCACTCAGAACTTTAGGGGGGACAATTTCACATCCTCCCTGTTTAAAGCTTCGCTGTAACATAAACAGCCCTGAGAGCCGTTCCTTGGTTCGCTTGTATTTTCATTATTATTTGCCGATCTAGCAAAATTTTGTTTGGTCTACTTCTCTGTGGTAGACCAAACAATAAATTGAGTTTTCTTGTTGCTATGTGAGGCTGATTCATACATACAGGTTCTTTGTACGTATGGCAATTCAATTATTTCATTCCCAATAGGCTATGTCGCCAATCCCGAGGCAATTTTGTATAGATATTTAATTCAATTAATTAATAATTTATATTTAATTATGAAATAAATGTACCACATATGATACCATGTTGTGAGTGCGTATAGTTTTTCCATAGGTTAAGTAAGGAGGAACACCTATCACTCGTGGGTTAACATTCATTCAGAAAAAGAGAAAAAAGACTCACCATCATCATCCGCCGACCACTGCCGACAAGTCAGAAAAATAGTCGGAGAGAATAGGAGAGGGGTGAAAGATGAAAAGAAGTAAAATAAGAACGCTTACAAACCATGCAAACACAGTCTTAACTCACTGTCATAGCTTGCAAACTACAAACATGCAAGAAAAGAGAGTTACAGACATGCAAAGTAAGGAGAGGATAAGAAAAAAAAAAGTAGGTAACGTTAAACAAAAAGTGGGTTAGTTTACTTTACGAGCTACATCTACAGTACGTTCATGTTAGTCTAATTTTTTTTTTTTTAATTTAATTGCTGGCATCACACGCTGGCATGTCACAAGCTGGCATTAATCGTCAACAGACTCATCCTCGACCACCACCCCAGAGCTCCTGTTGCTAATTGTTTTTTTATTTTAAACAACGTTAATATTTTTAAAATGTCTGTCAAGACGGTTCTTAAACATATTAACGCTGGTAGAATGAACGACTGACGCGGGAAGATTATTCCATTTATCAATTACTTTTTAAACGTAAAGAAGTTTTTAGCGATATTAGTAATGAAACGTCTGCCACGCAACTTAAATCCGTTATTACGAGTATTACTATTATCGAAAGTGAACAATTTGTCAAAATTTACGTTATCGATGTTATTAACGATTTTGAAAACTTCAATAAGCTCCCCCTTAATCTCCTAGTTTCGAGTGAATACAGGTCTAACTCTTTAATCCTATCTTCATAAGGCTTGTTGCGCAATGACGGAATTAGTTTCGTGGCACGACGCTGAACCCTTTCTAACCTATCAATATCCTCACGCAAGTACGGGCACCAAAACTGAACGGCATATTCTAAATGAGGCCTGACTAGGGACTTGTAAAGGGGCAATATAATATCCTTCGATTTAAATTCGAAATTACGCGCTATGAAGCCTAACATCCTATTAGCTTTTGCGCAAGACTCCAGGCACTGGTTCCTAACCTTTAAATCCTTAGATACGCGTACGCCTAAATCTACTTCCTCGTCAACGCTCGCTAACTCCCTATCATCCATCGTGTACGTGTAATTATTGTTACGAGAACCTATATGCAAAACTTTACATTTGTCTACGTTAAATTGCATCTGCCACTTATCTGTCCACTCCATAATCCTATTTACATCGTCTTGGAGCCTATTTCTATCGTCCTCGTTAACAACCTTACCGCCTATTTTAGTATCGTCCGCGAATTTTGACACGTTACTAGTCAATCCTACATCTATGTCGTTAATGTAAATTACGAATAGCAATGGGCCTAACACTGAACCCTGTGGGACACCGCTACCTACATCTAACCACCCCGATTCACTACCATTAACTACGACCCTCTGTCTCCTAGCACGAAGCCATTCTTCTAACCAGTTAGCTACCTGACCGCGTATACCGTGCGCTTTGACCTTCGCAATTAGTCTCCTATGCGGAACTGTATCGAACGCCTTTTTAAAATCTAAATAAATAACGTCAGCTGCTCTATGCCTATCGTATTCGCGCACTATTTCGTTATAAAATTCTAACAAATTAGTTAAACAAGACCTATGGCGTCGAAACCCATGCTGACTACTATTAATCAAATCTCTACTTTCTAAGTGATCGATGATACGATCCCTAACTACGGATTCCAAAAGTTTACCGACAATTGACGTTAAGCTAATGGGCCTATAATTGCTAGCTACTGCGCGGTCGCCTTTTTTAAAAATAGGCGTGACGTTAGCTAATTTGAAGTCTTCAGGAATAATCCCCGTTTCGAGTGACTGATTAAAAATCTTCGTTAAGGGGCCTACGATAACGTCTTTCAAATCTTTCAAATGTCTGGGATAAAAAGCGTCAGGGCCTGGAGCCTTGCTAACTTTTAGCCTATCGATATAATGCGCAATCTCAGCCTCGTAAACAGTTATTTCATCCAAAATAGTCTCGCTACTAAATGGAACGATATCGTCCACGTCGGGGACATTATTTACGTCTTCTACGGTAAAAACTGTCGCAAAAAAGTTATTGAAAATACCCGCCATCGCCTGAGCGTCAGAAGCCAAAGCGCCATTAACATCCACTAGAGGGCCTATGTTATCTTTTATCGGCTTACGATTATTAACGTATTCAAAAAACTTTTTTGGATTATGTTTACTATCCGCAGCTATAAGTATCTCTAAATTACGCTTGGCATTCCTAACTGATCTTTTAACCTGACGTCTAAGCTCGATATATCTATTAAAGTTAGCTGCCGTGCCATTGCGCTTAAGTCTATACGCTCTATTACGCTCGTTTATGAACTCGCCTATTTCCCTAGTCCACCACTTCGGCCTACCATGATTTCTAGCGCGCTTGGGCCTACGAGGAATAAACTCCCTTTCAATATTCCTAAAACTTTCTTTAAACGCCACCCAATGCAAATTTGTGTCATTACCCATAAATAAGTTATCCCAGTCCACTACTCTCATCCTATCCGCAAAACTATCAAAATTAGCCCTACGAAAATCAGGGACTTCTATTACGTTACTATCCTAGTGTTTTCTATCTAACTTAAACCTAAGAATTTGATGATCACTACATCCTAAACTCTCGCCTACTTCTAAACCTTCGACTATATTCTCGCCGTTCGTCATCACCAAATCTAAAATATTATCACCGCGCGTTGGTTCGGTAACATCTGTCGTAAAAAGTTATCTTCCATAAACTCAACCAATCTCAAACCCTCCTCATTACCAGTAAAAGTCTCGTAATTAACATTAGGGCAGTTAAAGTCTCCGACAATTATACTATTCCGATTGTCAATAAATTACCAAGAAGTGAGTAAAATCTAGTATCTGTATCGAGGGGTTGAACGGGAGGTCTATAAACAACAACAAAATTAAAACTAATACTACGCGCCCTAACTTCAACACATATCGCATTAATTGCTGCCGGAAAATCTAACTTAACCTCGATAGCCCTAAGGGAATTACGAATGTACAGCAAAACGCCGCCACCAAACCTATGTAACCTATCATTAGTAAAGAGTTTAAAACCCGGTATATCAAGTTCCCCCAACAAGTCCCGAGTCACGGTATTTAACCAAGTTTCAGTGATAGCAACTATATCGTAGTTGCCGGAATAAATTATCGCCTTAAATTCATTTAATTTATTTCTAATACTACGCGCGTTACAATAAAAGACGTTTAAGTTATTTTTTACCACGGGCCCGCGTTTTAAACTATTTTTCACGTCGGGCCCGCGTTCCCGGACCCACAACGTTTAAAGAAGGCTTCGACCTATACAGCTTTCGCACGTTTTCGTCTATTAACCTACCTAGCCTAGCATTACCTATTTCATTAAAATGCACCCCATCTTTTATAAAAAGGCTAGGATCACTGAATTCGGACCACAGCTTTACGAAGGGTACATTTTCCTCAGCACAAATCTCTTCTAATTTATTATTCAAAAATATTGTTTTTGACGTAATCCTAAGACCCAACCCGTGCCTAGGGGTAATACCTAGAACTAAAGACCTATCTGACCTCGCCTTCAGGGACCTAATTAACCCCCTATATCTCTCCAAAAGGTCAGGCACTCTCGTATCGGGCCTATACGAGTCGTTGCCTCCTACCATCGTCACCAACATGAGTGACGGGAGGCAACGTCAATCCTATCCACTTCGTCTCTAACTCTGTCAACCCTGGCCCCTGGGAGACAGACCCTCCTCCTCTTGGTTGGATGCCGTTCAACGAACTCTTTGTCCATGTGGCGCACTAAAGAGTCCCCAATTAAAATAGTTTCCCCCTCATTCACGTCCCTTTCCAAATGGGCGAAAGGGTTCGAAACCTCGATAGGGGGGGATTCCTATCACCTAACGTACGCGGCCTAGCTCCACCCTTAACTTCTCTAAATCCCTCGCTATCTACTACTCTCGGACTAACCTTAACCCCTTCCTCAACTCTATCCAACCTTCCCGACAAGCTACCTAAACTAGAAACTAGGTTACGCACCTCACCCTTCAAATTACTAACGTCTTCAACGTTAGTATTGGTTCGGCTTCCGTCAACCGTAGCCCTACCCCTGCCCTCATCAAGCGTTGCAAGTCTTTCGGTTACCTCACGTACACTGCGTTTTATGTCAACTAATTCCTCCATGAACTCGCAAAAGAAACAAACTGATCTCTCGGTAATCGCCATAGGACCGCCGTTATAATCTTTAAATTTCGAATACCACCGGTTTACCCTACACTTAACACACGACGCTTTCTGCGACGGCATCGCGCAGTTAAAAATTAGTTTAAACCCTCACAAGTTTAAGTTAAATTAAGCCGACACGCTATGAAAACTTCTAAATCGCTAAAAACCACTAATATTCAATTACTTAACTATAACAACGTGAATATAAACGCAGGTATATAAAATTTAAAACTGTCCAAAAGTAAAATTCTCAGCAATATACAAAAGTAGATGCAATATCAGAGAGCTCAGGAGTCGTGTTTGCACTTAACGCCCCCCCCCACCCCAAAATAATAATAATCACAGACAATTTGTTCAGTTAATGTATTTCAAGTCATAATAGTTCATGCTTGTTATGCGTATTCATGCTTTATACCTTTTGATTTTAAAATTTTGCAGAAAACATCCACTATGAAGCGAAATCGACCCAGTGGATTCCAACAAAGAAAAATGAAGAAGACAAGACAAGAGAAGAGGTGGCTCAGGCAATGTCCGGATCAATTTTGAACTATGTGACGCTTTCAACATCAAGTGGAATAGGAGAAAGTCCTGAAGATATTCAGGCTGGTGAATGAAAACTGTTTCTAAAACTGTTTCTTGAAGATCAGCGCAATGAAATTGTGGAGAGGGCCATTCATTGTGCAACTACAAAGTGTGAGGAAATGAACATTTCTATGGAGAGAAGAGGGAGAGTAAAACTCCGAAAAAGGATGCCAGGAGAGATGGCAAAGGATGCTGGTCTCACATTGCCAGAGGGAGTAAAAAGGGCTGTTTGAATGTCTTGATCGCTTTCATCAAGAATTGGAGATTCGTCCTAAGGCAATGGATCAAATTCTGTCAATCTTCGCTGTTATTCAGCCAAACACTTTGGTTGTTGCAACAGAAGAACTTCGGAAGTATATTCCAAATATGATTCAGATTTTCGATGAATTCTCTGATGAAGATATCAGTGTGGAAATTGGACGATTTCGGAGGCATTTGGAAGCTGCCAAAATCAGCGTTGAAGAGGCAAAGAAATGGACAGCATTGCAGTTTCTGGAGTTTATTGTGAAATAGGATTTTTGTGAATCTTTGCCAAGCTTGTTACTGTGTTTGAGATTCTTTTTGACTGTCTGTGTGTCTATTGTTTCATGTGAAAGAAGTTTTTCCAAATTGAAATTGATAAAAAATTTCTTTCGCTCGACCATGAGTCAGACAAGATTGACAAATCTGGCTTTACTTTCAATTGAACATGAATATGCAAAGGTGAATTTTGATGAGGTCATTGATCAATTTGCAGAAATTAAGGCTCGAAAGCAGAGACTGTGAATCCTCTCTATTTACCTTTGAAGAATAGGCTGAGCGTTGAGACTGGATTTCCTGTGTTCTTTATATAAAATAAAATGCAGTATTACCTGTTCACTGAATTTTTAATGTCCTGCATTTTTCTTATTTACAATTTGCTTATGACAGTACTGTACTGTTTAAAAATCTACTTGCAAGCATAATATATTTTTCTGTGTGTTTAAATTTTAAAATTATTTATGGGGGGTGCCAAAGGAAGGATCCGCCCCGGGTGCCAAATACTTTAGGTACGCCCCTGCCTATAGCCGTACTTGTAAATTTGGAGACAAATTAGACGAAATGCTAAGAGATAGGTTTGTAATGGGTCTCAAAGAGGAGTCTACCCAGAGAGCCCTATTAGCTATACAGGACCTAACTTTTAATCAGGTTGTAGAAACAGCTGCGGCTGGGGAAGCAGCCGGTAAAGATGTTAGAGCTTTTGGCAGTCACAGTAGGAAGGCCCAACACGTAAATAGCTTTAAATTTTCTACCCCTGGCAGACCTAATGAGCCTACTACACAAACAAATAAAAGGTATGCGGCAAATACGACTAAACCCACTAATTCAAACGCTAAACAGGAGGAAAAGCATTCCAAGCCATCTACTGTTTGTGGAAAACACCATTGGAAGAAGGACTGTCTTTTTAAAGAAGCAGTTTACCGAAACTGTAGTAAAATAGGCCACGTAGCTAAAGTTTGTTTTTCAAAGAAAACGAGGGGTGAAAATTCTAATTATAATATTTCTAGTGGTAATCCTCCAAATGGAAATACTTTGAACATTGGAGTGGAGTACCTATGATATTTTATGAGCAGCGAAGTAGTGATAATACAGGTTCATATATTGTAGATGTAGGCCTAAAGGGAATTACAGTTCCTCTAGAACTAGATGCAGGTGCTGCCCGAACTGTCGTGTCTAAAACAGTTTTTGACAAAACTTTCAAAAATACACCTAAACTACATGCATCTAAAAATACTAAAAAAATATGGGGACACAAATACCTATTTGTGGAGAAGCATCCATCACAGTTACACTCAAGAAAACTTTCTCATCCCTTAACTCTTTTAGTGGTGGATAAGCAAGGGCCTACTCTACTAGGCCGTGATTGGCTTGATGCTTTGAAATTGCCTATTGGCAAAATTTTGCCAAAGGGTCGGGCAGATGTGCATACACTCGCATATCCATCTGACAGACTCATTGTTAATGGAGTTTTCTTCTCTTATTTGGCCTGAAGTAGGCAAACTAAAAGACCATCAGGGCTGTATAGAGGTAGACCCTAATGTAACTCCAAAATTTTGTAAAGCTCGTTCAATTGCACATGCACTGCGGGAGAAGGTAGATTTAGAAATTGAAAGGCTGCTCAAAGATAAAATTATCGAACCAGTGACACACACTAAGTGGGCTGCCCAGGTAGTTCCTGTACTAAAACCTGACAAGTCACTGTAGTTATGTGGGGATTACCGTTTAATAGCAAGTAGAGCAGTTATTCTACATTGCTACCCAATATCCAAGCCTGATGAATTATTTAGCTCTCTTGCTGGGGGTAAATATTTCACAAGACTAGATATGTCCCAAGCCTATGCTCAACTAAGTTCAGATGAAAATTCTAAAGAGCTAACTATCATGAATACGCACCGAGGCCGATATAGGTACAATAGGCTATGCTATAGAATAGCATCGGCTCGGGTATTTTTCAGAGAACAATGGACCGCGTTCTAGGTCACATTCCGGGTGTACTTCTTTTTTAAGATGAACCTGAAATGAGGACATCATCTAGAAAACAAACACCTAACTAGATTAACAACAGTTCTAAAAAGACTCCGGGATGCCGGACTTAAGCTAAAGAAAGGAAAGTGTTCTTGGGTCACTAATGAGGTTTCATATTCGGAGTTCCGCATAGATGCCTCAGGCATTCATCCAACGGTGGATAAACTAAAAGCAATAAAAAACGCACCACCTCTACAAAACATCACACAGTTACAAGCTTATTTAGGCCTCCTAAATTTTTATAGGAAATTTTTGCCTAATGCATCGACTTTCCTTGAAGCTCTAAATAAGTTATTACGAGCTGGGGAACAGTAGAGATGGGAGAAAACCCAAAAGGAAGCATTTGAGGCTTCAAAGGACATACTACTAAAGTCCACTCTCCTAATGCATTATGATCCTAAACTTTCTCTCGTAATTTTAGCGGATTGCAGTTCTTATGGAATTGGGGCAGTGTTAGCTCACCACATTGATGGTGATGATAGGCCTATCTGTTTTGCTTCTAGAACGCTAACTGAGACTGAAAGGCGGTATGCACAACTTGAACGTGAAGCCTTAGCCTTAGTATTTGCAGTAAAGAAATTTAATTTGTGTATGGGGTCATGAATTCAAACTAATTACTATACTAACCATAAACCTCTTTTAGGTTTATATTCACCAATTAAAAATATTCCAGTTATGGCCTCAGGTCGGATTCAACGATGGGCACTGATTCTACAAGCCTATAAATTTGACTTAGTCCATCGGCCAGGCAAACTTCTAGATACGGATGATGCTCTAAGTAGGTTGCCTTTAGAAAATGTAAATGAATGCATACCTATACCTACAGAATGGGTCCACTTGGTGGAGTTTTTGGACTCCACTCCAGTAACTGCAGTACAGATAGAGCAGTGGACAAAATCAGACCCTATTCTGTCTACGGTCATCCATTACTGCTCAGTTGGTTGGCCTACTAAGGTTGAGAGTGAATTATAGCCTTTTTACCAACGTCAGTCTGGACTCTCTGTTGTCTCTTATGGGCCACAGAGTGATAATTCCGAATGAAGGCAGGTCGAATTTAGAGAAGGAACTTCACGCTGAACACATGGGTGGAACAAAAATGAAAGAGCTGGCGAGAGCTTATTTCTGATGGCCCGGTTTAGATGGAGAACTGGAATCATTGGTTTGTTTCTGTCAAAACTGCCTGGAGAACAGAGATCTCCCAAGGAAAAGTCCACTTCATCCGTGGGAATGGCCTACTATACCTTGGCATAGGATCCATGTTGACTGTGCAGGTCCTATAAATAATATCTATTTCCTAGTCATTGTGGTCGCCTACTCTAAGTGGGTGGAAATTTTTTCCAACCACTTCCACGACTTCGGATGTTAGTATTCGCTTACTCCGTTCGTGTTTCGCTCGATGGGGTTTACCCATAGTTCTGGTTTCCGACAATGGTACTCGTTTTACCAGTGAAGAATTTCGTTGTTTTGTCCACCTAAATGGCATTAGACATGTCCGATCCAGTGTTTTTCACCTGTCTACTAACAGTCTCGCGGAAAACATGGTCCGTACTTTCAAGTCGGCCTTGCGTCATTCTCATGGGGAGGAAATGCAAAGTGGTGGTGGATAAATTTTTGTTTAAATATCGACTAACACTTCACACAATGACGGGGGTGTCTTCGGGGAATTCGTTCTGTTACGTTCAGATAAAAAGTTACAACAACGAGTTTTACGCCATCAAGAAAAACAGACACTACGACACTAAGAAATGAGATTTATAGAAGCGCAACCTAATGATCCAGTTATGATTCGCAACTATGTGGCTGGACCAAAATGGGTTCCTGCAAAGTGCAGGAGAGAACGGGCCCCGTTTCCTTCAAGTGCCATACTGATTTAGCCGCACTTCGGACACTTACGAAATTACCATTTAGCAATAAATAATTATTTGATATAAGGGTTTTCAGTAAAATGCAGTCAAATGGTTTAGGCATTTACTCTATCAAAATATATCTTAACATATGAAAACAACCATGCGACCTACCATGCAGTATCCATGTTTGTGCCATTAGAAGTTCGCTGTAAGAAGCGAATGTCCCTTAACTGTGCCTCTCTAATTCGTCTCCTTTGATTTCTCCCAAATAATGACTTATACTGTACGTACAGAGTAAATCACTCCGACGTCATAAAGTAACTTAATTTCCTTCCATACCTTGAATACTGAATCACGTGTTTAGTACGTGGATATCTTTCGTATTCAATGTATGGTAAATTCTTTATTAATAATAATAAGAACGTCACTCTCTATAAGTCATTATTTATATGTTGTATCCTGTCTGGTGTTATGCAGTATAAATATTATTCAACCATACTCATTCATACATCCATGTTCTTTCTTGACCGCTATCCTTTATTAATTTTATTATTTATTCATTCATCTACCTATTGTCTACTTATGCCCTATCAACCTATCAGTATGTTTACTCGTGTCTATATTACGCACATAACCTATTGTGTGACAACCGATATGTGTACACTACTTTGTGCAGTCGTACATGTCCCTTGACGA
The DNA here is from genome assembly GCA_023014485.1 of Bathynomus jamesi. Lineage (NCBI taxonomy): Eukaryota > Metazoa > Arthropoda > Malacostraca > Isopoda > Cirolanidae > Bathynomus > Bathynomus jamesi. Next base: position 25,790 of record JAJOZX010014326.1, read on the forward strand.
TCATGATTACGAACATGTAAATACGTCCACATATATTCTTTTCACTTTTTCTTTTAAGTGCGTTCACCTCTCGCAAGTTATTCATTATTGCTGATACGAATGTTCGAATTCCGATGACGTCGCCAAAAGCAAGCATCTGAATTCGAAATAATCTCTCTTGCTTCTACTACCAATTTATAACGTTAAGATGTTATATTATGGTTTGCTATTATAATATACTGTATTGGTTCCGTGCCAGGCCACTGGTTCGTTATCTGCTTACGTCACATAGTTATCCACGTTCTCACTACTTGTACTTACTATTTCTACCTAATTGTCATTCAAATTCTACGTCACTTATATGTTACGTTATCATAAATGTCTGTGTACTTTCAATGGGAAGTACACCGTATCTTTCCTCCGCTTTCCTCATCGCTGGCTATTTAGGCTTTCAAACTATAATAATCAACCATTCTTCTAATAATATTTGACATAATTTGGCGTAATTATTGTTAACTATAAATATATAACATTATCGTTAATCCCCTTTAAATTATAGAACAACGGAGAACTCTCCTTCATTATATAAATTGTATCACCTATTTGAATTACTTCAGTATCAGATATGTAAATTAACAATTTGGTAAAATTGTAATTAACGGTAATAATTTAATATAATGTACTTAATGTACTTTGTACATGTTGGCACCCCGACGTTATGTCGCCATCCTAAAGTGTATACCTTAAAAAATTAGTATTTTTTTTGTTAATCTTTTTATCTTTCTAAATTTCGTTGTACGCTTAAATTATGCTTGACGTCAGAATTCTTGAGCTCTCCAGTTAAAGTGGGAGCTTAACCTTCAACTACCCTCCCCCAAAATTGAGGCTTATTTATTTCTTGTATTGTAAATTAAATAATTCCTGCCGTAGCCTTTACCCGAGGAGGCTGAGCCTCCCTCGCCTCAAATTCCTGCCGGGGCCATTGTTACCAGAGGTTGCACCTCACCCCCTTAAATTCCTGCTGGGCCATTGTTACGAGAGGGTGCACCTCTTTCCCCTTAAATCCCTGCCTTAACCCTTACTCGAGGAGGACAAGCCTCCTCGCTTTAAATTCCTGCCTGAGCTATTGCGAAAAGAGGTCGAACCTCTTCCCCTGTAAACGTCCGACTTTTAGTGGTTATTGTAAGAGGCTGTAAATTTATTTTCCTCCTTCAGCGCCTCGTTCTGTATATACTTTGTGTAATAAAAATTATATGAGTGAACGAAAACTCCAATTTAGATGTGAAGTGTTTCCATTCACCCCTTCGGGAAAAAACTTGGTAGAAACTGTTTTATTGTTACTCGGATGCTCTCGGCTAAGGCCGAGTTTAACCAACAAGGACCACCTTCGTTGGATTGTCCAAAGTGAGTTCATCATAAAAGTCGCAAGTGGGCAGAGGCTCGCACATACGCTCGACACGTATAAGATATTTTTATATCAATCATAATATATTTCATATATTGTTGTGGTGGATTGGTGTGACTAAAAGTCTGCAGATCGACACACCAAAAAAAACACCTTAATAATAAAAACTAATATTTTTCTGGCAGCACTGGTTTTGACGGATTCGGGCGGATATGCAGCGATGATGTTTTGGAATGATCATTAGCACTGCGATTATGGATGTAGTGTTGATTGTCTTGTACTATTGTGAACTACTAGCCTATCTAGATATACTGATATAGCTATTGACTAACTAATAGACTGACAACTGCTAGACTAACGACTATTACTGGCTATCTAGAATATTGTCTAGAACTGTTGTTCTATACTTGAGGTGAGTCTATAATTATTTCGTGGTGTAACTTAATTCTGGTTATTGTACTGTTGTTAGAAAATCTAGAAGAGGAAGAACCATTGTTGTCCCAAGGCGATATGATGACTAAGCTGATTGATGCAGCATTGCTTGTATATATTAAGTTAAGGTGTGTATATATCCATCTCATAATTGTAAGGTTAGTGAAAAATTCACTTAATTTAGAGCTAGCATTTTTGGGCTCTTGTGGCATCAGTGTTTGGGACTCTGGTGGCATCATTTTGAGGCGCTGCGCGTCCTTTCTACTCGTTTGTGGGATGTCGTACGTACAGGGTGTGGTCTGATAGAGAACTCTCTTGCAATTCAGTTTGGTTGTTTAGATACAAGATTGTTGCATCGTGCAATAGTCCAGGTTGCGTTGTTGTTGCAAGGTTGAGAAAGAAGACCATAAATAGTACCCCTTTTGTTTTTATATTAAATTCATGTAACTAAGGTCTAAGGTAGGCCCGCATCGAGTCAGCAACCCTGAGGTAGGACCTAATAGGATCTCAAATCCGTAAGTTTTAATTTTAGCTTAACTTGGGCTGTAGGTAGAACGGCCCTTTAGAATTTGGCCGTTCACGGCTCAGCTGGGATTTTGAACCCAACAAATAAATAAAATAACATGGTCCTTCAGAACCGGATTCTACCCCAAGACTGAGTCAGTGACTTTTTCGGCAAAGTTCTGATTGTGCAAATTGTAGCCCAAGTTAGGCCTAGACGGGTTGAGTATTATTGAGTTAAGGTCCCAGGGTAGAAAGTTTGGTCGCCCAATTGCGAAACTTGGCCAGTCGTCTGTCGTTGTTTTTGGCCTACATTTTACCGGTTTGGTTAATTTTGGGTTATTATTGAATTAAGGTCCCAGGGTAGAAAGTTTAGTTGCCAATTGCGAAACTTGGCCAGTCGTCTGTCGTTGTTTTGGCCTACATTTTACCGGTTTGGTTAATTTTGGGTTATTATTGAATTAAGGTCCCAGGGTAGAAAGTTTGGTCGCCCAATTGCGAAACTTGGCCAGTCGTCTGTCGTTGTTTTGGCCTACATTTTACCGGTTTGGTTAATTTTGGGTTATTATTGAATTAAGGTCCCAGGGTAGAAAGTTTGGTTGCCCAATTGCGAAACTTGGCCAGTCGTCTGTCGTTGTTTTTGGCCTACATTTTACCGGTTTGGTTAATTTTGGGTTATTATTGAATTAAGGTGCTGGGGTGGAAAATTTGGTATTCCATACTGGTGTTTGGTTAGTACCCCACCCAGCAATTCAGTTTATTTGAAAGTAAAATTTGCGTTTGATCAGTTTGGTTAAGTATTTCTGCCAATTCAGCTCATTTGGCATTGAGCCCAATTGTTGTTGGCATTGAAGATGAGTGCATCTGAATGAACAAATTTATAAAAAGGAGAAGCGCTACAAAGGTCTAATTACAAAGGTCATTGCTACTATAGATTCTGCCATAGAGCAAGAGGATTTACGCTTAGTGACTGCGCAGCTTTCCATATTAGAAACTAAAAAGGTTGCTCTAAGTGAGGTAAATGTTAAAATTGAGGCTCTTATAGAAGAGGATGAAATAGAAAATAACATAATTTACTTTGAAGAGATTATGATGATATAATTAAAGTAGGCCTCCGAGCAAAAGAGTTTAGCAGCTCAGTACAGTTAAGACCAGGTCTAATAGTGAAACACAACACTCAACAAATGATGTTGTGAAGTTAAGTAACAGATCTGTAGTTCAATTACCGAGGCTTGTACTCAAACCATTTTCTGGGAGTATTCAGGAATGGCAAGGATGGGCAGACAGTTTTCAATCAGCAGTTCATTCTAGTCAAGTGTTAAGTGCCGTGGAGAAGTTTAATTATTTGCAGTCCCTCTTGGAAGGGAGGCAGCAAAGACTATAGCAGGATTAGCATTAACAGAGGTTAATTATAATGGCTTGGGATATATTAAAGAAACGGTTTGGTAAGCAAGAGATCTTAATTAAAAGCCACCTCCGTGCACTTTTAGCTATACCGCCTGTTAATAATCCTAATAGTGACAAGGAGTTACGGCAGTTATATGATGAATTTGAAATAAGAACTAGGTCCCTGGATAACTTGGGTGTAGGAATGGAAAGGTATGGTATAATGTTGGTTCCTACACTGGAGTCTAAATTGCCTAGCTCAATTTTGCTTGAATTAAGTAGGGGACACTCTACAGAACATGTGTACATTCCCCTTCAGCAGATGTTAAGTCTTTTAGGCACAGAATTAGCAAGACGAGAGGGAATTGAGTTTGCACAGTGGGATGGTAAACAAGGGGACAAAGGCAGGCACAGCACCAAAGTTTCCACAAAAAGGAATAACCCAGGTACAGTGTCAGCTCTACATGCATCCTCTGAGAATAAATTAAAGGGAATCAAGGAATGCATATTTTGCGAAGGCAACCACAAGTCATATAAATGTGAGGTGGCTGATGCATTACCCTTTGAGGAGAGAAAGGACAGGGTAACTAAGTCCACAGCATGTTTTAAATGTTTTTGAAAGGTCACAGAGCAAGGTTTTGTAAGTTTAAAATTTTGTGCAAAAAATGTCATGGTAGGCATCAGCCATTATTGTGTGAACACACTCCTAGTAGGCCTACCCCAGAAGTAGAGACATCAGTGGCACATGCCACTGCTATGCAAGGGAGTAAAAGTAAAGGGGGATTATTGCAAACAACTGCAGCCTTATTAATTGGGAATGAGGGAGAAGCTACTGTAAGAGTGTTGTTTGATAGTGGTAGCCAGTGTAGTTTTATTAAGACCAGAATTTCCAGAAAATTGAAGTTTAAAGAACTTAAGAGGGAAAATTTAAGAATTTCTGGGTTTGGGGGTTCCGTTCAAAACCGAACCAAATTTAAGAAGGTAGAAGTTCTGGTTAAAGGGTTGTTACCGCAAAGTCCCACTATCAAGGTCCAAGCTGTAGAGATTGAGGAACTTTGTGCTCCAGTCACTACTTGTTTAGATATGGCATGTGTCCAAGAATTGCAAGTTAAAGGAATTAATTTGGGCAATAATAAGTTTGAAGGAACAGAAGATATTAGTCTTTTGATTGGAGCTGACTATTATTGGGACTTCATCACTGGTAATATTGTCCGCACATCTCGAGGCCCGGTAGCTATTAAAAGTAAGCTAGGCTGGATGCTACATGGTAGTTATTGCAATGAAATGGAAGTTAAGGCTCTTTTTGTTAAGATTGAGGAGAACAGCCATGGTCTGGAAAGGCATTTGAAAGCGTTTTGGGAACTTGAATCTATTGGCATAAAGGACAAACAGGCAAGTACAGTGAAACAGATGTTTTAGAGCATTTGAAAAAAGGATTGGGTTTAGAGATGGTTGCTATGAAGTTGGCCTACCATGGAAGGATTCTTGCAAACCCGGTTCAAACCTTCAGCTAGCTAATCGGAGGTTGGAGACTTCATTGTACAGGCTAAGAAAAAATGAGGAGTTGTTAATTGAATACAATGAGGCCATCCTAAGTTATGTAAGGGAGGGCTATGCTGAAAGGGTGCAAGGTGAGCTGGTGAGCCAGGAGGCACACTATCTGCCACAACATGCAGTGGTACGGCGAGGCAAAACTACCACCAAACTGAGGGTAGTTTTTGATGGCTCAGCCAAACACAAAGGTGGTGTGTCCTTGAATGACTGTTTGGATGCTGGGCCAAATTTAAATGCAGATTTATTTTCCTTGTTACTGAGATTCAGGTTTGGTAGAGTAACATTGACTGCAGATGTGAAGCAAGCCTTTTTGCGGATAAAGTTAAAACCAGAGGACAGAGATGCAGTAAGGTATCTGTGGGTGGATACGAAAGACTTGTTGGAAAATGAACCTAAGGTTCAAGCATATAGAATGAAGTCAGTGTTGTTTGGCCTCAGCTCTAGTCCATTTCTGTTGGCAGCTACTATGCAGTACCATTTTAAGAAATATTCTGAAGTCTATCCTAACACTATTGAACACATAAGGAAAAATTTTTTATGTTGATGATTTGCTGTGTTCGTGGATAATAATACAGAAATGGCTAAACAGATATTCATGGAGGCTAGAGCTATAATGAGGGAGGCTGGCATGGAGCTTAGAAAATGGCAGACCAATCATTCGCAATTACAAGAGTTTATGAGTCATTCCTGTGTAGTACCTGATGCAGCAGAAAGTATTGAGGATTCTGGTATTAAGGAGTTGTGGGCAATAGACGCAAAGGTGCTAGGCATTGTTTGGCAGCAAGATGATGATTTGTTTACCTTCAATGGGAAATCTTTAGTAGAGCTGGCTGAGAATGAGACAAGGTGGACAAAATGTACAGCTCTTAGTTTTGGCTTCAAAGGTCTTTGATCCTCTTGGATTCCTGCTCAATTTGTGATAAAGTAAAAAATTTGGTTTCAGAGCCTCTGGGAAATTGGACTTGGTTGGGACCAAGAGTTACCTGATCATATGGTGGTAAGGTGGAAATATTGGTTCAAAGAATTGGCACATCTTGAGACATTGAAATCCCAAGATGGTACTTTGGAGAGTTGAACATAGTCCAGACAATTTGGAGCTGCACATCTTTTGTGATGCAAGTGAGGAAGCCTATGCAACTTGTATTTATAAGAGGCGCATTGCAAGAGGAAGTAAGTTGCAGGTTGGTTGCTGCAAAGAGCAGAGTAGCACCTTTGAAAAGGCTTTCTATTCAAGGTTGGAATTGATGGGTGCAGTTATTGCTAGTCGGCTTGCAGTTATAGTGCAAAAGTCTTTGGCCCTCTCTTAATTCCAAGCTATTATTGGACAGACTCCTATAGTTTGGCACTGGTTAAGAAGCCAGGCAAGGAAATGGAAACCATTTGTTGCCAAAGGGTGGAGGAAATTCAAGCGCACACAAGATTCCCAAGCAATGGAAGCATTGTCCAGGTACCCAAAACCCCGCTGATTTACCAACACGAGGAATTTCGGTGAAAGATCTTGCACAGTCAAGTTTGTGGTGGAATTGGGCCGAGTGGCTAAAACTTGGAAGTGAAAACTGGCCTTCTAATCAGCCTATTGTAGGAGAATGCCAGGCTGAAGAAGCATGGTGAGTGGTGAGAAAATGCGGCTGTGAACATTTGTCAAGTTATGCAGCAGGACCCCATATTGAGGCTTGAGGACATTAGCAGTCTGAAAAGATTGTTAGAGGACAGCTGGGTATATAGATTTACCAAAACATTAAGGGAAAACAAGAAGGGAAGGAATCTGAACAGTAATGAGATTCAGCAAGCCAGGAAATACTGGGTGGTATATATGCAGAAGGAAAATTTGGTGAAGAGAGAGAATTGCTCACCAGCCATCCATTACAGTGTTCTCCAACACATTCTGCGCTCAAGGGTTTGGATGTGTTTTTGGACCAGGATTTATTGAGAGTAGGAGTAGACTACGTTTCTGGGCTTCCAGAGGAGAAAAGACAATTTTGCTACCTTCTGGGGGGCACTTTGTGGGTTTTGATCCTGGATACCATCATAAGTGTTACATGCTGGAGTTAGAGAGTGATAATAGAGATTAGACAACAATTTTGGATTCCCAAATTAGACAGTAGTAAAAAAGGTCTTGCATAAATGTGTGGTTTGCAAGCGTTGGGTGCAAAGCCTTATTATGAAAAGGTGGCTCCACTTCAGAGAACGGTGTGTACTATACTGCCCCATTTGATGTAGTGGGAGTAGACTTTGCAGGGCAGTCTATGTGTATGAGCGAGGGGAGTCTAACAAAGGTTATATATGTCTTTCACCTGTGCTACCACCAGAGCAATCCATTTGGAGTTGGTAAGCAACTTAAGTAGTGATGTATTCTTTTGGCCTTTAAAAGGTTTGGACAGAAGGGGGTTCCCAAATAAAATCATATCGGATAATGCAAAAACCTTCAAAAAGGCTGCAAAGGAACTCCAAGAAATTTGGTCCTTGCAAAAAGAGGAAGGATTCCAATTCTACTTTTCACACCAAGGGTACAGTGGGAGTTTATTGTGAGAGCACCATGGTGGGGAGGATTTTGGGAAAGGCTAGTGAGAAGTGTAAAGTGTCCTTTAAAGAAACTTTTAGCTAATGCTCATTTGAGCAAAGAAGAATTCTGCACTGTTTTATGTGAAGTAGAAGCAATGGTGAACAGTAGGCCTATCACTTTTGTTTACAACAGTATGCAGGATGCAGAGCCATTGACACCAAATCATTTTCTTTGTGGTAAACGATTAACATCAAGCCCCAGTGTGCCAGAAGACTTGCAGCCTATCCAGAGCACTCAAGGAGAGTTAACCAGACGGTTCAGGTACCTTGAAGTGCTACAAGATCAGTTATGGAAGAGGTGGAAGATGGAATACTTGCCAGAACTCAATTATTACCCATCGGGCAAGGTAAAGGGCTCCAATGCAAATTGTGTCAAGGTGAGAGAAGTGGTAATGATTGGGGATGAAAGACCAAGGCAATGCTGGAAGCTTGGCATAATTGTAGAGTTGTTTGTTGGCAAAGACAATTTAGTTAGGTCTGCACTGGTAAAGACTTCAGGAGAAAAATTAAAGAGACCTATACAAAAACTCTATGCTTTAGAAATCAGCAAAAACACAGATAGTCAAGATGAAACATTTGAGTTACAGCCTCATGGAGAAGGCTTGGCTAACCTTGCAGAAGGTAACGACAACAATGCCTCTTCGGTGGGGAGTGTTAGAAAATCTAGAAGAGGAAGAACCATTGTTGTCCCAAGGCGATATGATGACTAAGCTGATTGATGCAGCATTGCTTGTATATATTAAGTTAAGGTGTATATATATCCATCTCATAATTGTAAGGTTAGTGAAAAATTCACTTAATTTAGAGCTAGCATTTTTGGGCTCTTGTGGCATTAGTGTTTGGGACTCTGGTGGCATCATTTTGGGGCGCTGCGCGTCCTTTCTACTCGTTTGTGGGATGTCGTACGTACAGGGTGTGGTCTGATAGAGAGCTCTCTTGCAATTCAGTTTGGTTGTTTAGATACAAGATTGTTGCATCGTGCAATAGTCCAGGTTGCGTTGTTGTTGCAAGGTTGAGAAAGAAGACCATAAATAGTACCCCTTTTGTTTTTATATTAAATTCATGTAACTAAGGTCTAAGGTAGGCCCGCATCGAGTCAGCAACCCTGAGGTAGAACCTAATAGGATCTCAAATCCGTAAGTTTTAATTTTAGCTTAACTGGCCCTTTAGAATTTGGCCGTTCACGGCTCAGCTGGGATTTTGAACCCAACAAATAAATAAAATAACAACTGTATCTGTATATAGTGTCACTACAATCTTATATATATATATATATAATATATATATATATACAGGAAGGTCCCGGTTATCGCGGTTAATTGGTGCAAGGAGAATACCGCGATAAGTGAAAACCGCATTAAGCGGGATTGATATAACATGTAAAAATTGCTAATGTTGCCAACGCAAGCAGAATACCGCGCTATAGTTGCGTAGCCGCATTCACCGGGAACAATATAACATGTAAAACTGGTTAATATTGCCAAGTTAAAAAAAAATATTTAGACTGTCGACTTTGACTTGTTTTTATTACTATGTACAGTACAGTACATTATACAAAGGTAAGGTAGTAAATAAATTGATTCATTTGTTTTAAAGTTTATTGAAAAGCACATGCATGTGTACAAAAAATGAATGATTATTTTTATTTCTTTGTAAAATAACGTAAAAGTGAGGCTTTGTCATTGTCAATACACAATGTATCTCGACAGACTTTCATAGCACGTTCCATATCAGGATCTCCATTCATTAATTTCTGTTTCGCATTTTCAATATTGCGAAGGAGACTCGCTTTTGTTTTGCAAATAAAATATTTTTTCCCGCGATAAGTGAAATTATACCGCATATAACGGGATTATGGTCACAAATTATAAACCGCGTAACATCGAATACCGTGTTAACCGGGACCTTCCTGTGTGTGTGTGTGTGTATATATATATATATATATATATATATATATATATATATATATATATATATATATGACAATCGCTTAACCTACAATGGATTTCTGTTCACCCCACACATTTATCTTTACGAATCTTTATGTTCACTTACGAAATCGACCGTTGTAAAATACTCAAAGCAGTTTCCGCCGAGATTGCTGAGCAGCGAAGGAGTTAATAAGATCTGTATAGCTAAGAGCTCTCGTGAGTTCCGATACAATACTAAGGATAGCTAAAGAGTTGAGACGATTTTCTGACATCACTGACCGTAGGTAGTTCTTTAGTCGTCGCAGTACAGAAGGTGGTCTTTCGGCACAGTTGGAAGCCGGCGTACATAGGAAGAACCTGAACGCAATATCAACATATGGGTAAACTTCTAATCCTTTTGCTTGGATCATCTCTCTCATCTCAAGAATGCTCGTAGGAGTTTTCTCCAAATTCAGAAGAAACTCACGGAAATGAAGACACTCATTAACAAATGCTTCCGCCAAGTCATCCTTGTAAAATTCCCAAAGCTTAATAGCATTGGCAGTTATATCTGTCGGATTCAAGGTGGTGACTTTTGTAAAAAATGAAAACTGTGTATGGAGGTTTTCATACACATCTTTGCGACGGTTTAATTCCGACAATAATCTGTCAAGTACCACAAGATAAGTATTAATGAAGAAGTTCCTCCGTCCATCTAATTCTCCTCGCCTTCGCGAGTTTCGTCGACTCGAAGTTTTCTTTTCTCTTTTCTTTTCATTGTATCTTCATATTCGCGGATAGATTTCTTAATTGCTGCTTCTTCATAAAAGTCGAAGTTGTCTCTTGCATCTTTTACATAGAATGTCAATGATGGATACAGTTCTGCTACCACACCAAAATCAATGTTAACTGCTTGGAGCTGTTTACTAGTAGCATTGAACCTTTTCAGAATGTCACCCCACATTAAAGAAAGAATTGTAGTTTCAAGGCGTTGCAGTTGATTGAGGTAGCCTGATGCTTCACTGCGTGTGCAAGGCTTTTCTGATTCATCTTCTTCAATGGACGTAAGTGCCTCTATAACCTCTTCCCAGTCTTTATTGAGACTCCTACACGCTTCTTCACGGGCTGACCATCGAGTGTCGGGTAAGCTCTTTAGCGTTACATTTTCAGATTTGGTAAAATGATTTTGTAGTATTTCCCAACGGTGAGTGGAAGCAGTGAAGAACACGTAAAGATTTTGGAGGAGTGCGAAAAAATCAATGGCTTCCTTACAGCAACTTGCTGCACACTGTCCAATCAAATTTAATGAGTGTGCAGAGCAGGGTACGTAAACTGCTACTGGGGACGCTTCTTTTATTCTGGCTTGCAAGCCAGAGTAAGTCCCTGACATGTTGGGAGCGTTATCATACGACTGTCCTCTGCAGTTTGCAATGTCGAGATCATGCATTTTTAATATGCTGGAAACCAAGTTGAAAAGCTGCCCTGATTTGTGGCCTACGCTGGGAAGGAATGCCAAAAATCGCTCTACGGGATGCCAATCTTCTTTTATGTATCTTAGAATAACTGCAAGTTCATCGACATGTGATATGTCTGGGGTAGAGTCCACAATAATGGAACTGTACTTCGCACATTTCACTTCCTCAGTTATTTGTTTGGTAACTTTGTCAGCCATTAGTTTGATGAATTGCTCATATGTAAACAAAGACAAATATGAGGTATGACCTTTTCCTGGATTTTTGTATTTTGCAATATGTTCCGCCAGAAAAGGGTAAAATTCAACAATAAGTTCCAAAGCCATTATAAAGTTTCCACTGTGGATTGGTATGACTAAAAGTCTGCAGATCGACACACCAAAAAAACACCTTAATAAAAAAAACTAATATTGATCTGGCAGCACTGGTTTTGACGGATTAGGGCGGATATGCAGCGATGATGTTTTGGGATGATTATTAGCATTGCGATTATGGATGTAGTGTTGTTGTTGTTTAGCCGATCAGCCCAACCTGATCGAGCAAGCCGGCGGCACGCAGGTAACCGATCGCCCTCTTCGGAGTGGACCAGAGGTTCAGCGCACTAGTGATGTTGTGTTCGTTGATGTGCTAGAGCGGTACAGTCTGTCATAATGTGTTCAATTGTTTGTGGTGTGTCGTGGCACAGGTGGCAGGTGTCGTCTATGGAGTTGTCTAGTCTGTGTTTATTTGTTAGTAAGTTGGGGTGATGTCCACATCGGAATCGTGCTAAGTTAACTCGATCCGATCTGCTCAGGCTGATCTCTGACCTGTTAATGGGTGGCGGCTTCGCACCTAGGACCGCATTCGGACCGAGTCGTGTCAGTGCTTTGTGGGTTAGGTGTGTGTGTGTGTATGTGTTTTCTGTACTGTGTGATGTCTGTGGGGTGTGGTATGGAATGCAGTATTTGGTTATAATGTCTCTCTGGTGTTACCTTAATGGTGCGAGGTGTCGGTGCGTGATTGTACATGTAGTGGCAAGGGTGTTGTGGGTTAGTTGTCGCTGCTGCCATGAATTGTGTTCCCCTCATGTCTAAATGTTCCCTAACTTTCAGTATTTTTGTTTCTGTGTGCAGGTGTTCTATTGGTGTTGTTTGAGTGCATCCTGTAATGATACGAAGTGCGTTGTTTTTGTATTGTCTGTAAGGTGTTTATGTGTGTTTTGAGATAATGGGTGCCCAGCATGGGCCAGCATAGTCCATAACTGAGCGAATATATTGTTTGTATATGAGTGATGTTGTTTCCTGCTGGTGTCCAAAGTTTGTGCCTGTTAGTACCCTAAGCGTGTTAAGTCTTGACGTACATTTGTTTTTAATATCCTGAATGTGGTTTGCAAAAGATAATGATGTGTTGTATGTGACCCCAAGTATTTTGGTCCTGTGAGTGTGTGGAATGTTGATGTTGTTTAGTGTAAGCTGTGGAATTACCTGGTGTTCTTTTGTGTTGCTTGTAAGCAAGGTGATGGTTGATTTTGTGGGCGCTACTTTGAGTCTATTGTGTGTGAGCCAGTCTTGTATACTGTTTATGTATGTTTGTAGGTTATTTGTAGCGGTGTCGATGTTGTTGTGGGTGGATGTTAGAGTGATGTCATCTGCATATGATGATAATGTAAGCTTGTTATCTATGGGTGTTGGAATGTCATGCATGTATAAGTTGAAGAGGGTTGGTGAGAGAACAGAGCCTTCAGGGACCCCGTTCGGAAAAAGCTTGTTTTTGGATGACTTGCCATTAAATGTGACATGTGAGTATCTTCCTGAAAGATAGTTGCTCAGCCACCTTTTGGTGTTATTGTGCAGGTTTGTGTTGAGTATTTTGTTTATGAGAGGGAAGCGTGGGATAGCATCAAATGCTTTAGTAATGTCTATTGTTGCTAATAGTGTACGTTGAGCTGGTCGTCTGGAGTTGATGCCATCCATGATGCGCTGCGTGAGGTTAGTGAGTAATGTCGTGGTTGAGTGGTGAGGTCTGAATCCATGTTGAGTAGGCGATAGTGGAATGTGTGGGTTGGTGATTTGTAAGATTAGTCTTTCTGTTACTTTGGAAAGTGTGCATAGTAAAGTAATGGGTCTATAGGAAGCTGGTTCTGTTGGATTTTTGTTTGGTTTGAGTAGTGTAATAATTTTACCTTGTTTCCATATGTCAGGAATAATACAGTGTTGGTATGAATATGTGCTGATATTTGTGAGAGCTAGTATTCCTTGTGGGCCCAAGTGTTTAAGGTGTATGTTAGATATGTTGTCTGCATGTTTCTGGTTGTTGTCTCTGTTTAAGTGACTTATCTTTGCGTAGTGATTAACTAGAATGTTAGCTTGTTGTGCGTATGTTGGGATATTATTTTGGCTGCGACAGATCGCCGCGTGTGAGGTGTGAATGCCGCTGTTAGAGTGGGTAATGCCGTTTATAGTCTTGTATAGCCTGGATGTATCTGTGGAGTGGTTTAATGTTGTTATGAATTCCCTGAATGTTTCTGTTTGTTTTTCTTTGAGTTTGTTGTTTATTTCTGTGTTGAGCTGTTGTATCTGCTGTTTTATGGCTTCTGTGTGTGGGGTTTGTGTGTTATATTTGAGGTTGTTACGTTGCCTTATAAGGTGGGCTATTTCTCTAGTGTAATTTGGGTTGTATTTCCTAATGTTGCCCTCGGTATGTATTTGTTTGCATTATTGATGATCTGATTAAATGTCTTGAGTGTTGTATTGATGTTTATGATGGGTGTGCTGTTTAATGTGGTGAATTGTTCCTCAGTCTGTATTTTGAATTGTTCCCAATCAGCTTTCTTGTAATTTCTGTAAGTGTGCCTAAAGCTGTTGGGGCAGAGTGTAGAATGTGTTGTAATGATGATGGGCAGGTGGTCTGATGACAGTTGTTTTTCTGTTCTCCATTGTGTATGTGTTGCTAGCAGAGCTGGGCAGTATTTAAATACATTTGTATTTAAATACGTATTTAAATACATTTGTGTATTTAGAACTGTATTTATAAATACATTGTTTTTCATGTATTTAAATATAGTATTTAAATACTTTAATGAGTATTTAAATACAATGTATTTAAATACTCAAAATATAAAAATGTAAATACTTTTACTGGTTTAATACACGTTCTGTACTAGCACAAAACTTTTGAAAGATTGGTTTTGATCCGCAGCAACCGTGAAATAAAAGAGAATTCGTAAGGTGCCTTATGTTTATGTTTACGTTTATGTCTCATCTACTCATTAATTGTTACTCATTTTGCAATGATATAATGAGTATAATATGTCACTGGTTGAACATCGTAAGTTCTAAGTTCTTTTGTTTTTGTTTTGTTCTAAAAAGGGAAATATATAATCGGAAATTAGATTGTACTATTTCTTTATCCTTTATCAAGCATTTTATATTGTTGTTACTCATGAATTAGTGAATGCATATGTTAAAATTTGTATGTATTTAAAATGTATTTACAAATGTATTTAAATACAATTGATGTATTTTGTATTTAGTATCTAAATACATTCGTAAAATGTATTTAGTATTTAGTATTTAAATACATTTCTCCCATGTATTTAGTATTTAGTATTTAAATACATTCAATGTATTTATTGCCCAGCTCTGGTTGCTAGTGAGGGGGAACAGAACGTTATGTCTGGGGAGGAGTTTGAGTATCCTGCTTGATGTGGTATGTGTGTATGTTCTTCTGTATTGTTAAGAATGAAGAGGCTGTTTAGTTGTGTGGCTATGTTGGCGCCTCTGGTGTTGCTTTGGTTGTGCAGGTACCAACTAGTGTCTTTGGCGTCTTTGTCTTTGGATGTAGCGTTGATTGTCGTTGTACTATTGTGAACTACTAGCCTATCTAGATATACTGATATAGCTATGGACTAACTAATAGACTGACAACTGCAGACTAACGACTATTACTGGCTATCTAGAATATTGTCTGGAACTGTTGTTCTATACTTGAGGTGAGTCTATAATTATTTCATTGTGTAAATTAATTCTGGTTATTGTACTGTATCTGTATATATATAGTGTGTGAACCATAGCCTTATCTACCGGTCACTACAGTGGACATAACCAAATTTCTCAATGTGGCCCCTAAAAGGTAAACCATGAGATGCCAGTGACCGGACCACTGTAACAAGTTGTAAAACATTCCTCCAATACTTCTCCTCATCAATATGATAGAAAGGTTGTCTGTCATTTCTTCCGAGTTGAACTTCTCATTTTCATCTAACACACATGACTTATGTTCAGAGGAATTTTCATGGCTTGTTAATGCTTCATTGGCATGCTTCCAGTCATTAACTCCTTCCTTACCAATTTTAGTAGTTCCACCAAATAACTGACATGGAACCAGGGCCGTTTCTAGCCATTAGGGGACACTAGGCAGTATGCGCATTTGAGGCCCCACCCCTCCATCCACCAACTCACGCCTTACTACATCACCTCAGCACACACATACAAAAAATGGCTGTGTTAATAAAAAACAATTATGAAACAATTTTAATGAAACATTTATGTCCAAAACAACAAATATGTACTTTCAGAAGACAAACAGAAAAAATGCTCTTCATGAAATTCCTGAAAATTATCTTATACATTATTTAGAATAAATGACACAAAACTATGTATAAAAAAATAATGCAATTATCAACTACCAAACAATTACTAATTCTACGATACAATCGTGTAATAGCTAACAGTTATATTGAACAGTTTGTATCTTCAAAATTTTTGCCTCCTAGATTTTTTCTGGGCGAAATCATCAATAACATCATCATATGAAAGCTCCCTGCCAACGTCCTGGTTGATGCTTATGATGCCAAGGCCACTGAGGCGATCCTGCCCCATTGATGATCTGAGGTAGTTCTTGATTAGCTTCATCTTAGAGAAGCTCCTCTCGGCTGACGCTACTGTTACAGGTAGAGTGCAGGCAATTCTTAGTGCAACCCAGAGATTGGGGTATAGTTCCTCCAGTTGCTTCTAATGAATGAAGGAGAGAAGCTCCAATGCAGTCATGTTGTGTGAAGGTAAAGTCGGCAAGTTCTTAATTTCGAGGGCCAGTTCTCTTCCATCAATGTCAGAGTCAGCTCCAGAGCTCAGTATCTTAGAGAGCTTTTCACACTTGCAGGACAAGTCTTCTTGTTCATTATGGTGAAGTTTAGGAGAACCCCAAATATGTCTCTCACATCATCTGTTTTGAATCTCTCATTTATCAACCCGATGGCACAATCCACCACCACATTGAAAAATTTGACTTCCAGCCTCTTTAAGGCTTCTGTAAATGGTTCGTCAGGAGCTTCGTAAACAAAGTGCTTTTTTGTGGATCTGAGCCTCTTCTTCTTCAGCACAGCCTCCACATTCATTTCCTCACATATGTCCCTAGCTACGACTTGTGCTGCAACAAAACCTGTGTTTATGTAGCTGGTGAGTGAGTCTTGTTTTTGTGAAGCGGTTGACTGCCACATCAAACTGCATTATAGGAGACTGCAGAAGTTTGCTCACATAGTTAAATGCATGAAGAATGTCATACCATACTACTGTGCAAGTCTGAAAGCGATAAGACCCTACCTCCTCTGCAAGTGCTTGGTGCTTGTGCTTCAGTCCTGGCTATGGCATCTGTGGCATTGTTTGACTTCCAACAGGGCCTCTCTGATGTTGTGGCTCTGGTATCGCATAGCCTCAATGTTCTTAAGCCGGCTCTCCCACTTGGTTTCACTCCAAGACTTGAGTGTTATGTTCACGTGCTTCTTTAAGATTGTCCATCTCTGTGTATCTGCTGCAAAAAGGTTGTACAATTTTTGTACGTTGCCAAAGAAGCTGATGGCATCTGTGGAAGCTTTAGCTGCATCAGCCACTACAAGATTCAGAGTGTGAGCCCCACATGGAACATAGAGTGCACGACAGTTCTTCTCTAATAACCTTGCCTGAATACCTTTGTTCTTGCCCTTCATGTTCGCTCCGTTGTCATATGACTGTACTCTGCAGTCATCAAAGTGAATATTCAGTTCATCTAGTCTCTTCAGAATCAGAACTGATAAACCCAGGCCTGTACTTTCTGAAGCCTCAAGAAAGCCCAAGAAGTATTCTTTTATTTCTGGTACTTCACCCATTTTAACAGTTCTGATAATAATCGACATCTGTTCTTGGTGGCTTATGTCTGGAGTGCAGTCTAAAATGAGTGAGTAATATTTAGTTGTTTTATTTCTGCAACAATGGCATCCAAGATCTTCCCACTAATGGACCCAATGAGCTCATTTTGAATGATGATTCCTAGGTAACTTGAATGACTATATTGGCCACTTTCGACTCTGCTGATGTGTTGAACTTGTTTCATCACTGGATCAAATTTGGCAAGCAGCTCGACCTCCTTCAAGAAGTTGCCATTGTCTCGATTGTACAATGTAGAGGAAGACCCCCTGAAAGCAAGGTTTCTCTCTGCCAGTGATTGGATTATACTTACAAGACGTGGGAGAACATCTCGCCAGCGTCTTCGCTCTACCTCCATTAATGACATTTCAGTTTGGTCAATGGTCCTCCCAGTTTTTAGCCGCAGTTCCAGATCCTTCCATGTTGCCATGTTATCTGCATGTTCTGAACTATTTTCATGGCCTTTCAGAAGCGAACCAACGTTTATCCAGTCTGAAAGTCCATCCGTAATTAGTTTGTACAACTTCCTTGAAAACACCTTGCAGCAGAAGCAATAAAGAGCATCATTCCTTCTAGAGTACATCAGCCAGCTTCGCTTTATTTTTTCCCCATTAATTAATGTTCTGTACATGTAATGGTGATGAAAGCTTTTACCGTCCTCTCTTTTAGGGAATGTGAAATCTGGACTGATTTGAAATGGTCCTCGAGACCCCAGATCTGTCTTCAAGGCATCTGACAGGACAACTGGCCAGTCATACGGATCAAGCGGTGGAGCAGATCTTGGTTCTTGTTGCTCAGTAGAAATGCCTGTGTGTGGTGTTTGAAGCTGAACAGAAGATGGGCCACTTGTTGGTTCATCAGGCTCTACTTCTACTGGTGTTTGAGGTTGCATAGAGGATGGTCCTGCTGTTGGCTCATGATGCTCATCAGGCTTTGCTGAGAATGGCTTTTCAAAATATTTCAGTAGTGCTCCTGAGAAGAACATAACATTACATATTCTGTTCATTTTTGCTAAAATACTCTGTCTTATCTTGTTTGATAATTGATCTGTGTGAACATAATTTGAGGTGATGTGATCCATTAAATTTCACATTTCGAAATATTACAGAGACTAGCTTACTCTACACGATTCCTGAACACTTGCCTAGCTTGATGGTCTACCTAACCTAGTTGCCTGAACTGTAATCATAAGAATATACAAGTGGCACATCTCACCTGTGCTACTGGAAAGCTTCTCCTCTATTTTCTTCTTTTTCCGTTTTTCAGCTCCTGATGGATAATGTCGTTTCATTTTCCAAGATGCAGGAAGTCACATCTAGTTAACTACAACTAATCTGCTAAATAATAATAATGATAATAATGATGATGATAATAATAATGATAATAATAATAATATAATAATGTTTTACAATACTAGAAAAACTAAGCATTTAGGAAAGTATAAGCATATAGTAAGAATAAAGTTAAATAATATAGAAATAAGATCTCACAACAGTTATTTATAAATAACGACCAAAACGTTTCGTTTGTCTCCGTTTTATCACATTTGTCTCATACAAAAACTTTAATTAATACGACAATAATAATAATAACAATAATGATAATAATAATAACAATAATATTAATAATAACTTCAGCGATATTCCTATTCTTGCCCACTGAGCTATGACCTGGAAGCTTGTCTAGGGGTCCCCTAGTAGCAGCGGGGCCCTAAGCGGCTGCTTAGTCTGCTTATGCCAGGAAACGGCCCTGCTTCTAGGGGGCACTTTGTAGAACTTTTGATCCTGAATACGCATGGTAAGTTGTTACATGCTGGAGTTAGAGAAGTGATAATAGAGATCAGACAACAGTTTTGGATTCCCAAAATTAGACAAGTAGTAAAAAAGGTCTTGCATTGATGTGTGGTTTGCAAGCGTTAGAGTGCAAAGCCTTATCATGAAAGGGTGGCTCCCCTTCCAAGAGAACGGTGTGTCTATACTGCCCTATTTGATGTAGCTGGAGTAAACTTTGCGGGTCCAGTCTATGTGTATGAACAAGGGGAGTCTAACAAAGGTTATGTATGCCTTTTCACATGTGCTACCACCAGAGCAATCCATTTGGAGTTGGTAAGCAACTTAAGTAGTGATGTACTTCTTTTGTGAACAGAAGGGGTTTCCCCCAAATAAAATCATATATGATAATGCAAAAACCTTCAAAAAGGCTGCAAAGGAACTCCAAGAAGTTTGGTCCTTGCTAAAAGAGGAGGGATTCCAATCCTACTTTTTACACCATGGGGTACAGTGGGAGTTTATTGTTGAGAGAACACCATGGTGGGGAGGATTTGGGAAAGGCTAGTGAGAAGTGTAAAGTGTCCATTAAAGAAACTTGGCTAATGCTCATTTGAGCAAAGAAGAATTCTGCACTGTTTTGTATGAAGTAGAAGCAATGGTGAATAGCAGGCCCATCACCTTTGTTTATAACAGTATGCAGGGCCATTGAAACAAAA
This sequence comes from Bathynomus jamesi, assembly GCA_023014485.1. Taxonomy (NCBI): domain Eukaryota; kingdom Metazoa; phylum Arthropoda; class Malacostraca; order Isopoda; family Cirolanidae; genus Bathynomus; species Bathynomus jamesi. The sequence goes on from JAJOZX010014326.1 coordinate 45,634, forward strand.
TCACTTCTCTGTGGTAAACGATTAACATTACCCCCCCCCCCCCAGTTTGCCAGTAGACTTACAGCCTATCCAGAGCAGTCAAGAAGAGTTAACCAGAAGGTTCAAGTACCTTGAAGAGCTACAAGAGCAGTTTTTGGAAGAGGTGGCAGATGGAATACTTGCCAGAACTCAATTATCATCCATCAGGCAATGTAAACGGCTCCAATGCAAATTGTATGAAGGTGGGAGAAGTGGTAACAGTGGTGGGCACGCGCAACGATTTTTGTAGCGCCGCAACCGCAACCGCAACTCTGCTGAAATAGTTGCGCCGCACGCGCAAGCGCAACCCTTTTCAAAAAGTTGCGCCGCAAGCGCAAGCGCAACCAAAAATGTTGCGGCGCAACTGCCCACCTTTGCATTTAACGTATATCTGTAGTGGTGGGCACGCGCAACGATTTTTGTAGCGCCGCAGCCGCAACCGCAACTCTGCTGAAATAGTTGCGCCGCACGCGCAAGCGCAACCCTTTTCAAAAAGTTGCGCCGCAAGCGCAAGCGCAACCAAAAATGTTGCGCCGCAACTTTTTGCGGCGCAACTGCCCACCTTTGAGTGGTAATGACTGGGGATGAAAGACCAAGGCAATGCTGGAAGCTTGGCATAATTGAAGAGTTGTTTGTTGGCAAAGACAATTTAGTTAGGTCTGCACTGGTAAAGACTTCAAGAGGAAAATTAAAGAGACCTATACAAAAACTTTATGCTTTGGAATTCAGCAAAAACACATAGTGAAGATGAAGCATTTGGATTACAGCCTGATGGAGTAAACTTGGCTAAACTTGCAGAAGGGAGTGACAACAATGCCTCTTCGGTGGGGAGTATTAAAAAATTTAGAAGAGGAATAGCTATTGTTGTCCCAAAGCGATATGATGACTAAGCTAATTAATGCAGCGTTGCTTGTATATATTAAGTTACAAGGTTAGTGAAAAATTCACTTAATTTATAACCACCATTTTTGGGCACAGGCAGCGTCCTTTCTACTCGTTTATTGAATGCGATGCGGTACTGATAGGGCGTAGTCTTACAGAGAGTTCTCCTGCAATTCAGTTTGGTTGTTTAGATAGGAGATTGTTACATCGTGCAGGTTGTGTTGTTGTTGCAAGGTTTAGAAAGACCATAAATAGTGCCCTTTTTTCATTTTAATCGCTACTGAGGTCTAAAGTAGGCCCATATCGAGTCAGCAACCTGAGATAGGATCGAATAAGACCTCCAAATCCATAAGGTTGTTTTAGTCTAACTTAACTTATGCTACAAGGTAAAGTAGCCCTTCAGAGCTTGGCTGTTCACGGATCAGCTGCGATTCTGACCCCCCCCCCCTCCAAAAAATAACAATGGGTACACTGCGCCCTCGATATATGCGAGGGATAGGTTCTGCTAAAACCTCGCATAATGCAAATTCGCATATATCGAACTTATAGTTAAATGAAAAAAATAGGGATGCGTTCCACAACCAGTTTTTTTTTACCCTCCCTGCACCCCCAACAATAAATATGCCACTTTTTATAACAAAAACATTCAACAAGATAGTAATGCTATATTACATCAATACTGTACAGTATAAATATTAAAGGACATAGTAAGCTGAAGGCCCAGTACTAGGCAGAGGACGTTTTAGAAGCCATGTCTACGATAAACAGTAAGACAAAACTGGAAAAAGCACTAAAAAATAGTGAAAAACACAACACAGTCTAGAGCACAACGCACACGCTATAACAGTTTATGCGAGACTGTTGTTGTTTGGCGGGAACACGTCGGTGCGCTCAGCGGCTCAGCAATATTTCACACTAGGTGGCGCATAAATGCGAATTTTTTCCGCATATATTGAATTCTTGGTAGAAATAGGGTCTTCGCATAACAGCGAATTCGCATGAAGAAGCATATATCGAGGGCGCAGTGTACTACTGTATAATGATATAACATCCATTCAATAGCAAATGGCATGCCTTTTCTGGTACCTCGCAGCCATCCTTCTAATGTGGAACGACAGTTTCCACAGCAAATGTGAGGTGCCCATGATTTATCTTGATCGCCAATGGGCATGCCAAAGTAAGCATGATATGCTGTACAAAACTTCGTTCCTGTAAATCTGCAGTGTGTCTGCAGGGCCTATTGGTAGCCATCACCATATAATTCTAATTCAAATACCTGAAAAAAACAAAAAAACAAAAATTATAAACAGAAATAAGAGACCAAATGTGTATAAATTTAATAATGGGCCTTAACCAACAAAAACACTACTAATAAACCACAGTTTTGGGGACATTTTGAATTTTGCACTTGAAATTACTTTTGCTATCTCAGAAAAATGCCTTAAAAATGGCGAAAAAGTAAGATTTCTAAATTTAACCATATCATAAAAACTATAGTTTTCTAAGCAAAACCGATGCCAAATCTGTAATCAGCGTTATATATTACACTTACTAAGATTGTTCAAAGGAAAGCAGCAGCGATTATTTTTATTGGATGCTTCACTCTAAGTTTGTATCTCTACTTTGTTTCCGATCTCCTTCTTTCTTTCATTTTCTTTACCTTTAAGGTTTAGAAGCCTCATGGTGCGATCGCTCCTCACTAAATCTGCCCCTGCAAGTGCCTGAGTATCACATGTGGTACACACATGATATCCTTTTGAAATGCAGCCAAAGTTTGTGAACACTACCACAGGAACTGGTTCTGTTATTTCAGTATATGAATGACCCGACACAGGGAAAGGGTTAAATGTTTAGTCGATAGGTCATCTATCTCTAGTGCGGCGCCTGTCTTCAGTGCTTAAAATTTAGAGTCTGATTAAAGAGCCAAAATCCCTGCATTCTCACTAGCCCCAACCTAATGTCGTTCCATTGCAGCTTACATAATGTACTCAAATATTCTTACATGCTGCCCAGAATGTCGGAGTACTTCGTTCTCCATAACTTAGCGATTTATATCTCCCCAGACACTCCACTGTTGGGATGGCATTCTTAGCACCCGTTTCCTTCTTGACAAATTTCCAGAATTTGTTAATTACACTCTGCAACAAATTTTTGTTTATGTTGATTTTTCGATCTTTTCTATATGTTTCGGGCAGGAACGGTCTCTCTGAATGTGCACACTGCGTATAGAATGGTGGACTCAATTTGTTGATACCGTTCGCTCGCCAACACACTGTTGTCAGCTGAGAAAAAAAATGGCCAAGGCTGAGGCGTGAAAAATAAGCAGATCAGAATTTTGATATTACGTTTGGTACTTTAATAAAGTTGTAGGTGTATCCCTTTCGTAGTTACTTTTCAAGCAACGTGCAATTGTTTCAGAGATATTTGTAAGCCGCCAAGTAGGGATAAATGCACTGAGGTATTAGGGTGTGTCGAATTTTTCAACTTTCAAATTCCAAATATGAGGGGTGCTAAAAAGTTGCAGCATGACAGGAATTCTAAAGATATTTTTGTTAATTTAATATAATTTAGTTTTGCTTGGTAAGAAGCTACATAAAAATAGTGACTTTTTTTACTTTTTTGTGGAATTATATAATAATTATTATATTAATAATTATATATGCTGTTTTTGCTTATTTCACAGGTTGAAGCATATTCATCAGTGTGCTGAAGATTACTTGTCCGTCAGTGCTACCATCCTAACCAGTGGGAATTGACCTACAATGGCTTCTAAAAGGAGGACAAGACTGGGGACATTCACACATATGAGCAACCTAATTGGAACTGGTAGAAAGTTGTTGCCCTCTGAACTTCCAACTCTGCGAGACGTTCTGAAATATGGGCTACTGCTAAGAGAACAAAGTGGTGAGGATGTGAGAAACTACCCAGCAGCCAGTCTTGCAAAGGACATTTACCCTAAAGTGCTTGAAAAGTGGGAACGAGCAAACAGTTCTTTTGTAGCCCCCGTTGTAAATTCACGAGTCACAATCTTAAACAAGATCCAAGAGAGCTGGGAGCAGGCCAAAAACATATCTCTTGGGAGAGGAAAGCTACATGTCAAAGAGGCTTTCATTGCAAAACTTGACAAGCTTTTTGACATCCTCAGTTGCAAGTGTAAAATTGTTCTCTGCTCTGAATTTGGCTGCCTTGCAGATGCTGGTTGCAAAAACGAAACTCACATTAACTGTACATGCCCTAGGGAGATGAAGATCCCTATGAAGGAACTTGCTTTCATTAAAGGTCAGAGAGACAAGTCTGGTTCTATTGGACCACATCAGATTGGCTTGCCAGATCAACCTGAGCACAACAGACAAGTCAAAAAGCAGAAGCGGCAAGAAGACGAAAGAAGAAGGCTTGCTGAATATAAGCAGACAAGTAAGCAGGATGTTTCAATGCCATCAAATGAAATAATTTTCTCTGATGATGAAAATGAAGAACAAATAGCTGATGCTCAAGATGGAAAGGATGGAAGTTATGAAGTGACATTAGAAATACCAAGCACGTCTTCAACTTCCAATAAAAATCCAGAGTACAACACATTAGAAATACCTAATGTTGCTATGCATAGCATCAGATATGGTGTTGGCCTGCGTGCCACAGCTGCCATCACCACTGCTGCCTTTATGGGTGCTGGCTTGATCACTGAAGAAGACAAGAGACTTGTAGTTGATCACAATAAAGTCAAGAGGGCCCAAGAAAAAGTTATGAGATCCCTGGATCAGGAATTTGATGATCTTTGTAAGAAGGGTGAAATTGACTGCATCTTCTTTGACGGCCGTCAAGATACAACTAAAGTTATGCTGAAAGCAGACAATTCAGATCGTCAGTTCCCCAGCATCATCAAAGAAGAGCATTATTCTGTGTGCAGTGAGCCAGGTGGAAGATATCTCTACCACTTCACTCCTGAGAAAGGCTCAACGAGAAAAAAACCTGCTGGAAGTTATTGCTGATAATCTTGTAGATTTCATGAAGAAGAAGGGCAGTGATAAAAGCCTGCAGGCCATTGGAGGTGATTCTACAAATGTTAACACTGGCTGGGAGGGTGGTTCCATGCATTGGGTAGAGGTCAAGCTTTGCCGTAAGCTGATCTGGTTGGTTTGTGCCCTCCACACTAACGAGTTACCCCTGCGACACTTGATCACAGCACTGGATGGGAAGACCTTGTCTAACAACAAGTGGACAGGTAACATTGGCAAGATGCTAGACACTGCAACCGAACTTGAAATTGATCCTTCATTCACCAAACTCTCAATTGGAGAGCCTCTTACTTCACTGAGTGACAATGTCGTAAAGGATCTCTCTACTGATCAAGCGTACGGGTATAGGATCACACAGGCCATAAGGACAGGAGAACTTCCCACAGATCTGGCCCTTCTTGAAATTGGTCCAGTGAGCCATTCAAGGTGGTTGACAACAGCAAACAGGCTTTGTCGCATATGGGTTTCAAAACATGGCCTTAAAGGCAAAACCCTCAACAACTTAAGACTGATAGTGGAATACATTGTTGATGTGTACTACCCCTGTTGGTTCAACATCAAAGTAAAACACTCTTGGGTGGAAGGCCAACGCCACATCTTGTTTCAGCTGCGGCTAGTTAGGCTGCAAAAGAAGGCTGTAATGGATGCTGTTTTGCCAACCATCAAGCGCTCAGCATGGTATGCATTCAGCGAAATGATAATCCAGACACTCTTGTGCTCAGATGACAGTGAGGAGAGGAGAGCTGGTGTCCAAAAGATTGTTGACATGAGGGGTGGAGATGATGACACACTTGGAGATCTTTCTGTACGTCCCAGGAAGACACCTTCCATCAACCCCAGTGCTTCTTCCGTGTTGGAGCTGACAGACTGGTCTGACGGGGTATTTGAACCTCCTTTGACATGTAAACTGACTACAGCGGAAGTAAAGAAGTTCTTTGACAAGCCTATGCAAGTTCCACAGTGGCCCTGTCATGCTCAGTCAATAGAGAGGTGTGTGAAACAAGTCACAGAGGCAGCAGGCAGGGTGTATACACATGAGAAACGTGAGGGCTATATCAGAGGCCAAGAAGCAAGTCGGCGGCTGATGTCCAAGAACGAATCAAAGCAAGACTTGATGAAACTTGTTTAAATATTTTTTTTTACTGATGTCATTACTTTCTAATGTTGTTTTATGATTACAAGGATATGTTTTATGATTACTAGGATATGTTTTATGCAGAGAAACTAAAATTTTTATAGCATTACCTGACATTTTGAGAAGCTAAAATTAATAAATGTTGTTTTCCGAGAGCAATTTATGTGCTTTTTAATCAAACGTAGATTTACCAAGCTAAGTGTTGAGCAATCACAAAAATAATAGCAGATTTGAATTCTTCACATCCAAAAACATATTTTTAAAACCCCTCAGTGAAGGAATTGGCAAAAATTAATTTTCACCTCCCAAATTGACACACCCTACTGAGGTATGATGGTGTGAAAAATGCTCTGTATGAATTGGTCCCCAATTAACCCACCCCTAATATCTTCAGTCTAACTATAGAGTAGATTAAGCCTAGCCTTGTAGGGGTCAGCCTAGAGATTCCGGAAATGGTCCAGAGCGGGCAGAGTAAATTGAGGTCCACAGTAGGATTCCTCACCAAATTAGGTTAGGGTAATTTACCTTCACCTTTGTTAAGCTATGAGTTGATGCTAGGTCTTAGACCACAATGTAGGCCTAATTTGTCTGACCCAGCTTAATTTATGTCCCTTAATTAACTGGGCTAAAAAACACCACTGATCACTTACCGCGTGTTATTCGAGAGTCCCTCTTCTCTTTGCTCAATTGTCGAGAGCGTACTTGCTGGTGGGGATCTTTTTCCGTTGTTTAGCCTTTTCCTTCTCTCCGTTCCGTCTTGTTCTCCCGTTGCTTCTTTTCGTTCTCCTCTCTTCTCCCTGTCCTTTTTCGCGGGGCTTTTTCCACCAACGTCCTCTTGGTTTTTTTCGGTTGGTTGATCGGTAATGTATGTCTATTACCGAGCACGCTGTATCACACAGTATATAAATACTAATGTGGAGAATAACTCTGGTGAGCAACCAATTGGTTTCATCCACCCAGTTATTGACATAAAAGGAATTTAATAATTGTTAGATTAACTACCTACCTACTCAGTGGACCATTTTCGTTACCTCCCAACTACCCACACGTATCAGTTTTCCGTATACTGGGGGCCCCGGGAGATAAAAATCTTGGTGTCATTGTCACCAACTTTATGTCTGAGTGTAGACTAGATAACTATTTGACTGTAAATGCCTGTTAATCTGATTAACAGTGACTATCCTCACCTTCTCATGGAGAAGATGTAGCATTTAATTAGAAGAGAAAATATACATCCATAGGATGAAACTGTTCATGGTCTTTACCATAAGAAAAGAAAAAGTGAAAGTCAGAAGATAAAATTACAATTCCCCAGCATCTATTTTTTGTTGTAAAACTAGTCGCGCCTTTAACGCTGTTTGTCGTTGAGGTCTTGTGTTTGTCAATGTTGTAGTAGGATGCGTTACCGCTCCTACTGTCAAGGGGATAGTTACTGGAAGTTCAGTCTCTCCAGTTGTTACTGTCGGTGGAGAGGGCTCTCCAAAGTCCATTGTTTTGGGTCCAGACTCTAGGTGGTACAAAAGAGAAATGTCTCTTGTTGTGTCACCCGTTGAAGTCCTTAATTTAACCACTCTTGTTACCCCGTCTGCCCCTGGTCTGAGTTCTAAAACTCTAGCCAGAGGCCAGTATTGTCTTGAAGTACTGTCATGTATGAGAACAAGGTCCCCTACTTTAATTGTGTCAGACCAATCCTTCTTAGTCATTTGTTTATGTCTCTCCCTTAGACCCATCAAGTACTCAGTTTTCCACTGTTTAATGAAATGAGCTTTAACTCTAGTTAAGTGTTGTAACTTTGTTTGGAGTTCATCATGTCGTTGAGTCCAGTTTGGGTCTTCTGAAGAGTCTATATTGTAGTCCGGCAGGAGACTAACTTGTTCTCCCCAAATCAAATGATTTGGAGTTAGTGGTTCCGGGTCATTAATGCTGTCACTCACATAAGTGAGTGGTCTATTGTTGATGATGTTCTCAATCTCAGCCAGGAGAATGAGCAACTCAAACAAGTGTATCTGTTTTTTACCAATTGCTTTTTTCAAGCAATTCTTTACTGTTTGTATATTCCTCTCCCAGATAGAACCATACCAAGGAGAGGCAACTGGAATATACTTCCACTTTATGTTTGAATTTTGTACGTATAATTGTGTGACTTTATTGCTTAACAAGTCGTTAATGACCTGTTCACCAGCCTTGAAATATGTAGCGTTGTCAGTCCAAACTGTCTTGGGTACTGAGTGTTGTCCACAGAATCTCTTAAAGACAGCAACAAAAGATTCTGCTGTAAGGTCCTCCACAACAGCTAGATAAACAGCTCGTGAGGCAGCACATGTAGGTAAACAGTACAATGTACATTTTTTGTTCAGTGTCAACCACCCCTACAGTCAATGCTCCTGTAGAGTCAATGCCTACAATCTCAAAGGGTCTGTTGAGAATAACTCTCTCCTCTGGCAAAGCAGGAGGATTTGGTTTCCTATAGGGCCTAGCCTAGCATGAATACACCTACATGTGACACACTCATTCAGAACTGTTTTAACAGTGATCCTTCCGTTGGGTATCCAATAAGTTTTTCTTAATGTAGTTAGTGTCTGTGGTATCCCCATATGATGTACATCATTGTGTGTTTGTCTGATGATTAATGTTGTCAGATAGCTAAATCTTGGCAAAAGGATTGGATGTTTGCTTTTGTAAGACAGTTTTGATTTGTCTAATCTCCCTTTAACCTTAGAAGACCTTAGGGTTTTAGAGTGGATCTTAGGGTTGTAGAGTGGATCTTAGGGTCTTTGTTAGCCTTAGCTTCTGTAGATCTGTAGATCTCTGAACAAGTTTAGATCCACAACTACTGATGGTACAGGCTCTTTTGTTTGTTTCCCATTAGTCAAAAATTCGAACTCTTAATTGTACTCCTTTTGTTGTGCATGCCCTATCCAGTACTTGGTTGCAACTTCTGTATAATAGTGATTGTTCTTATTTAGCTGTTTGTTAATTGTAGTTAAACAGTTGTGAGCAAATCTCAAACAGTAGGCTGTGACTCTGACAAGTTTGCTGAAATCAGAATAATGTTCATAATTAGTGATTGGTTCAACCTTTTCATTCGAAAAGGTTAAATTTAATGTCAAGTTAACTTGTTCCACAGGCCATTGGTCTGTATTACAGAGCCACTTAGGTCCCATGAACCAAGTTTTGTTTGACTTCAACAACTTGTAGGATAAACCTCGTCAGAAAGTCTGCTGGATTTTGTTTAGTTGGAACATAGTGAAAGTTGACTTGTAGGCTTTCATTAGCTTCAGCTATTTCTTTTAGCCTATTTCTTACAAAGATGTTCTTACTATTAATACTATCATTCCGTATCCAGGCAAGACAAATCTGACTGTCGAGCCAGATGTGGATATCAATTATGTTCACATCATGGTAAGCATCCTTAAGCAATGAAATGGTTTTAATGGCTAATGCAGCAGCCAATAGTACCAATTGAGGTATGGTTCAGGTAGGTTTGAGAGGTGCAACTTTCCCTTTTGCATAAATTAGATGACTTTCTGTAGGACTTACAAGGTACGCACAGCACCCATAAGCCTGTGTACTTGCATCAGCAAACATATGAAGTCTCTGGGGTTTATCCCTAAACCCACAGCACCTTTGTATTTTAATGTTCTGCACTTTTGTTAAATCAGCAGCTAACTTCTTCCAAGATTTTTGATCTTCAGTTGTTATTGGCTCATCCCACCCAACATTTGTCTTCCAAACTTCTTGGAGGAGAATCTTTGATTTTATTGTTGAAGGCAGGAATAGACCCATGGGATCAAAAATTTTTGAAGCCTCTGATAACATTTGTCTTTTAGTGTTAGCTTCCTCATCAAATTTAAAACCTTTAGTGCAGATTGAATCATGATTGTTAGAAGTTGCATCCAAATACCAGTTCATACCTAAAGTTTTAACTCTGTCTGATGGTTCAGTAAGACCATTATTATCCTTTAAAATCTTTTTGTTTAAATCCTCATCATTTGAAATCCACTCTCTAAGTTCAAAGTTACCTTGTTGCATAATGTTCATAAACCTCAAATAATTCAGATTTTGTTGATGTTGAGCCTATTAGATTGTCTACATAAAAATGTTCCTTGAGGAAGTTCAGTGTTAAAGAGTTATTAAACTGGTTCAAATGATGTCTAATTGTCAATGCTAATAGGCTAGGTGAACAATTGGCTCCAAACAACACAACATTGAATCTATAGGTTATGAACCCTTTATTCAAATCAAATGGATCCCTGAACCATAAGAACCTAAGTTGGTTCTTGTCATATTCATTTTTAAGATTTATTCTCAAAAATGCCTTTGAAATGTCACTTTGTAAGGCATATTTATCTAACCTGAACCTGAGTAAGATCTTCACAAGGTCAGAAATGAGATTAGGACCCTCAATCAGGCAATCATTCAAACTGTGTTTATTACTGTCTTTGAGGCTACAGTTATATACTACTCTGAATTTTGTTGTTGGGGCATCTTGTCGATAAACCCCCCTGTGGGTTAAATAATGACAACCATCTTTTTTAAAAGGGTTATTTGTTACTTATTCAATGAAGCCTTTCTGTAGCTGTTCTTTGAAGACATCCCTGTACATTTGAATTCTATTATCTTGTTTGAGCTTTTTCATTACTTTATATAAATGTCCTTTAGCTACTTTGAGATTATCTCTTAAAGTTTGACAATTTATTTTCCAAGGTAACTCAACAAAATAACTATTGTCTTTGCACTGAATGGTGTCTTCAAATCTTTCTACCATTAACTGATCTTCTGAAGTTTGATTTGTGTCATGTATACCCACAGATTCTAGCAACCATAAAGTTTGAATTGCCTCATCCAGAGTTTCATTTGATAGTGATGAATTAATGTTCTCAGTTGTTATAATATTATTCAAAGTGTTGCTATTCTTACAGGTGTTATGTAGGACTCAGTTGAAGCACATAGTATTTGTTAGTTATGAACTATTTTGGTTTAGGTCTAGGTTGTATCTGGATAGGTCACCCAAAGGGGCTATCCCTGGTGGTGTCTGATAGGCTATACCATTACCTATCTTCACTATGCCCCTATGAATAAGATGAATATAATCTGCCCCCATTAACATTTCAATGTTAGCTCCTGTGTTGTTTGTGATATGTCTATCAGCTCAGTCAAGTTTTAAGTTTAGTTAAATCCCCCCAAGTATTTATGTGCCACTCAGTTCTAAGCTTATAAAAGAATGGGACTCCTTAAATGTAAATGTCTCCTAGTTGGGCCCTAGGTTGTAGACCTAATTAGGCAAGTTTGTTACTTTTGGCTTGGTTAAGTTAGGTTTAAGCTAGACCATTTTGCCTAATTCTGCAATTTTTGTTAAGTAAGGTTAAGCCTAATGTATGTAAATTTCCCACACACGGGCCACCAATGTGAAAAATGTTCTGTATGAATTGGTCCCCAATTAACCCACCCCTAATATCTCCAGTCTAACTATAGAGCAGATTAAGCCTAGCCTTGTAGGGGTCAGCCTAGAGATTCCGGAAATGGTCCAGAGCGGGCAGAGTAAATTGAGGTCCACAGTAGGATTCCTCACCAAATTAGGTTAGGGTAATTTACTTCACCTTTGTTAAGCTATGAGTTGATGCTAGGTCTTAGACCATAATGTAGGCCTAATTTGTCTGACCCAGCTTAATTTATGTCCCTTAATTAACTGAGCTAAAAAACACAACTGATCACTTACCGAGTGTTATTAGAGAGTCCCTCTTCTCTTTGCTCAATTGTCGAGAGCGTACTTGCTGGTGGGGATCTTTTTCCGTTGTTTAGCCTTTTCCTTCTCTCCGTTCCGTCTTGTTCTCCCGTTGCTTCTTTTCGTTCTCCTCTCTTCTCCCTGTCCTTTTTCGCGGGGCTTTTTCCACCAGCGTCCTCTTGGTTTTTTTTTGGTTGGTTGATCGGTAATCTAATATACTATTTCAGAAATGAAGCCTGATATATATATATATATATATATATGTAACAGTTTTTTTGCGCACACCTACAGGTCGCTACAATTGGTGTAGAACAATGCGGTTTTCACCATTCGATGCGTCTTTTTATTGTGCAGTGCCCATGCTAAAAAAAATTCTCTAACATAATTCCTTCCCCCCTTTTAGGGGTACAGTTCTTCCGATGCCTGTCCACGCATTTTTTTAATTTTTCATTTTTAATCATAATTTTGGCACAAAATAAGTCAATATTTACTAAACATTTAATATCATTCGATTCACAAAAGATTTATTTATCGATTCAATTTAAAAAAGTATATATTTTTAAAATTCATAAAGAACTTTCTGCAAAAAACTAAAAACAAACATGCATTTTTAAAATTCAATGATTTTTATACAAAATATTTTGATATTTGTTATAATTTTAACATTTTTCGATTCACAAAAGATTTCTTTATCGATTCAGTACAAACAATTACATAATTAAAACGGGCAATTTAAATAAACATGAGTTTAAAGTTAAACGAGCCACACTCGAAATTATTTACCGTGACTTTTGTGCGTTTTATTACTGTGGCTTTTGTACAAATAATTTTTCGTATACACAAACAATTTGATAGGATATTGATTTATCATTCTATTTTTTAGTTGTCATAGAAATATGTTAATTAAGTTATCTGATTAGATGCGCTTTTATAGTTGAAGATCATTTTTTAGAAAATTATTTATTTTCCCCACTTTAAAATATTACAAAATTTCTATTAGGTATCCTAATATCATTATGCCTGTCGCTGTAAGTAAGAAAATAGCAATTATTTTCCATTTTATGAAAATTTCGGACCCCCTAGGCCTACAAAGCCAATTTTCCCCTTTTCTTTATAAAAAATTGTTGATTTTCGGAAGTCTTTCGGTTATAAATTTGTACCAGTCTATTGTTTATCTATAATAATAATAATAATAATAATAAAAAGACGTGTGCTTGTGTGTGTATGTGTGTGTGTGTGTGTGTGTGTGTGTGTGCTCCAGCCATCAGCCATAACTCCAAAATGGAAGCAGTTACAAACATGAAACTTCACACACATATTGATTAGGTCCCGAGGTTGTGCACGTGGGTGTTAATAAATTAAATAATTAATTTTAAAACATTAAATGACGTCATCAAGATCATTACGAAACCTATGGTAAAATTATTGAATACCCGGTTAGGTTCATTGAATGCCAGGTTAGGTCATCTGTACGCCCTTGACGATTGGTTAGGTTAAGTCGCGATATTTTCGTTGGCTTTAACGAAAATATCATGACTTAACCTAACCAATCATCAAGGGTGTACAATTAACCTAACCGGGCATTCAATTAACGTATCCGGGCATTCAATTAATCTAATCGGGCATTCAGTTGACCTAACCGGCCATTTAATTAACCTAATCGGGCATTCAGTTGACCTAACTGGGCATTCAATTAACCTAACCGGGCATTCAGTTTACCTAACCGGGCATATATATATATATATGCATATATATATATATATATATAATATATATATATATATAGCGTTCAACATCCACCCCGGCAACGCCGGGTCACTCTGCTAGTGTATGTCTACAGTATTACCGAGCACGCTGTATCACACAGTATATAAATACTAATGTGGAGAATAACTCTGGTGAGCAACCAATTGGTTTCATCCACCCAGTTATTGACATAAAAGGAATTTAATAATTGTTAGATTAACTACCTACCTACTCAGTGGACCATTTTCGTTACCTCCCAACTACCCACACGTATCAGTTTTCCATAATGGTATACTGGACAAAAGAGTGCATATAGGGGCACACTGACCAGTGGCGGCTCGTCGGTAGGCACTGCGGAACTGCAGTACCCCTAAATTTTTTATTTACAATTGAAATAATCAAGAACAATATAAGGATGAGCTCACTGAATAACTTTTTCAATAACTTTTTAAACTTTTATTCATTGCTCAATGCTCATCCTTTTATTTCAGTAATTATTTCAACCCATTCTTAGAGACAGCACCCCTAGAATTTTTAGTCACGAGCCGCCACTGACACTGACGTTCAAAAGTAGCCATTTAATATATATTTTTCTTTAATTGCCCCTAATGATGATGCTTAATAAATAGTAATGTAAATGTTGCTGCGCTAATTTTGTGCCTCACTGGAGCTTACTGTCATCTTAATGAATGGACTTTTTTGACTAAACACATATAACTTTCCTGCATTCTTTACAGCAAAACGAATATGTGATAATCGTTGGCAATTCTGCCACACCAGTTGCCTGCCAAGGTATTACAATCTCAGGTTCTGGAAAGTAACCCCCTCCCCGAACAAACTGTGCTTGGATCCGCCCCTGGGCGCTTGGGTGTTACATCTTGTGCATCGTATGTGATAACACAGGACAGCCAAAGGATTAAAGTACGCTAATGATGTGATTACTCTTCATATCTCATTACTGTTCTCAGGAATGCTTGATCAGAGTTTATATTAAGAGTTTAACTCTCCTCCAGAGTTTATGAGGGTTTTTGATTACGGCTTCCGTGGCCGGGGCCCTTCCGAGTGTGCTGAGCACATCACAGAGGTGATTCTCTCGGGCATGGAGGCGTACATTCCATATTCTATTCCTACTACTAATCCAAAAAAAACCTTGGTTTAACTTCACTTGTTCTAATGCTATCCGCAACAGAGAGGAGGCTTTCAGAAGGTAACGTCGCCATCCAACTCCTGACTCTCATATAGCTTATATATCTGCCCGGAATCGGGCAAAATCTGTTCTTCGACTCGCCAAAAATTCCTTCATACCACAAAAATGTGAAAAACTATCAAATTCTAATTCTTCTCGCTCTTTCTGGCATCTATTTAAGAACCTCTTCAATAACTTTACTTCCTCTTCTTTCCCATTCCGACTGCTCAATTGCCGTCTCTTCTCCTGACAAAGCTGAACTCTTCGCTCAAACGTTCGCTTCCAACTCAACCCTGGACGATTATGGTGTTGTTCCTTCAACTCCTCCTCCCTCTGACTTCATTATGTCTGAAATTAGAATCTCTTCTAAAGATGTTATTTCTGTCCTATCTGGGTTCAACTCAAGGAAGGTGTACACTGTACAGTCCTCATGGTGTTCCTCCTGTTGTTCTTAAACTGTGCTTCTGTGCTGACACTGTTATTTTTTTTATTTTATTGGGTTCAGAATCCCAGCTGAGCCGTGAACGACCAAGCTCTGAAGGGCCAGTTCAACCTACAGCCCAAGTTAAGCTAGACTAAAAACTTACGGACTTGGAGGTCCTATTAGATCCTACCTCAGGGTTGCTGACTCCATGTGGGCCTACCTTAGGCCTCAGTTGCATAAAATTAAGATAAAAAACAAAAGGGGCACTATTTATGGTGTTCTTTCTAAACCTTGCAACAACACAACCTGCACCATTGCACGATGGAACAATCTTGTATCTAAACAACCAAACTGAATTGCAAGAGAGCTCTCTATAAGACCACGCCCTGTAAGTACCGCATTCAACAAACGAGTAGGAAGGACGCGCAGTGCTCCAAAAAATTGATGCCACAAGAGCCCAAAAATGCTAGCTTTAAATTAAGTGAATTTTTCACTAACCTTACAATTACGATATATATATATATATATACACACACACCTTAACTTAATATATACAAGCAATGCTGCATCAATCAGCTTAGTCATCATATCGCCTTGGGACAACAATGGCTCTTCCTCTTCTAGATTTTCTAACACTCCCCACCGAAGAGGCATTGTTGTCATTACCTTCTGCAAATTTAGCCAAGCCTTCTCCATGAGGCTGTAACTCAAATGTTTCATCTTGACTGTACATGTTTTTGCTGATTTCTAAAGCATAGAGTTTTTGTATAGGTCTCTTTAATTTTTCTCCTGAAGTCTTTACCAGTGCAGACCTAACTAAATTGTCTTTGCCAACAAACAACTCTTCAATTATGCCAAGCTTCCAGCATTGCCTTGGTCTTTCATCCCCAATCACTACCACTTCTCCCACCTTGATACAATTTGCATTGGAGCCCTTTACATTGCCTGATGGGTAATAATTGAGTTCTGGCAAGTATTCTATCGGCCACCTCTTCCATAACTGATCTTGTAGCTCTTCAAGGTACTTGAACCTTCTGATTAACTCTTCTTGAGTGCTCTGGATAGGCTGCAAGTCTTCTGGCAAACTGGGGCTGATGTTAATCGTTTACCACAAAGAAAATGATTTGATGTCAATGGCTCTGCATCCTGCATACTGTTATAAACAAAAGTGATAGGCCTACTGTTCACCATTGCTTCTACTTCACACAAAACAGTGCAGAATTTTTCTTTGCTCAAATGAGCATTAGCTAAAAGTTTCTTTAATGGACACTTACACTTCTCACTAGCCTTTTCCAAAATCCTCCCCACCATGGTGCTCTCTCAACAATAAACTCCCACTGTACCCCATGGTGTGAAAAGTAGGATTGGAATCCCTCCTCTTTCAGCAAGGACCAAACTTCTTGGAGTTCCTTTGCAGCCCTTTTGAAGGTTTTTGCATTATCCGATATGATTTTATTTGGGAAACCCCTTCTGTTCACAAACCTTTTAAGGACCAAAAGAAATATATCACAACTTAAGTTGCTTACCAACTCCAAATGGATTGCTCTGGTGGTAGCACATGTGAAAAGACATATATAACCTTTGTTAGACTCCCCTTGCTCATACACATAGACTGGACCTGCGAAGTCTACTCCCACTACATCAAATGGGGCAGTATAGACACATCGTTCTCTTGGAAGTGGAGCCACCTTTTCATAATAAGGCTTTGCACTCCAACGCTTGCAAACCATACATTTATGCAAGACCTTTTTTACTACTTGTCTAATTTTGGGAATCCAAAACTGTTGTCTGATCTCTATTATCACTTCTTTAACTCCAGCATGTAACAACTTATGATGAGTGTCCAGGATCAAAAGTTCCACAAAGTGCCCCCCAGAAGGTAGCAAAATTGGATGTCTTTTCTCCTCTGGAAGCCCAGAAAACTGTAGTCTACCTCCTACTCTCAATAAATCCTGATCCAAAAACACATCCAAACCCTTGAGAGCAGAATGTGTTGGTAGAACCTGTAATGGACGGCTGATGAGCAATTCCCTCTCTTCACCAAATTTTTCCTTCTGCACATATTCCACCCAGTATTGCCTGGCTTGCTGAATCTCCTTACTGTTCAGAATTCCTTCCCTTCTTGTTTCTCCCTTAATGTTGTTTGTAAATCTATATACTGTTACTCTTAATAACCTTTTCAGACTGCTAATGTCCTCAAGCCTCAATATGGGGTCCTGCTGCATAACTTGACAACTGTTCACAGTGCATTTTCTCATTTCACTCACCCATTCTTCTTGAGCCTGGCATTCTCCTACAATAGGCTGATTAGAAGGCCAGTTTTCAGTTCCAAGTTTTAGCCATTCTGGCCCATTCCACCACAAACTTGACTGTGCAAGATCTTTCACTGAAATTCCTCGTGTTGGTAAATCAGCTGGGTTTTGGGTACCTGGACAATGCTTCCATTGCTTTGGATCTGTGTGTGCTTGAATTTCCTCCACCCTATTGGCAATAAATGGTTTCCATTTCCTTGCCTGGCTTCTTAACCAGTGCCAAACTGTAGTGGAGTCTGTCCAATAATAGCTTGGAATTTCATAGAGGGACAAAGACTTTTGCACTGTAACTGCAAGCCGACTAGCAATAACTGCACCCATCAATTCCAACCTTGGAATAGAAAGCCTTTTCAAAGGTGCTACTTTGCTCTTTGCAGCAACCAACCTGCAACTTACTTCCTTTTTGAATGTGCCTCTTATACAAATACAAGTTGCATAGGCTTCCTCACTTGCATCACAAAAGATGTGCAGCTCCAAATTGTCTGGACTATTGTTCAACTCTCCAAAGTACCATCTTGGAATTTCAATGTCTCCAAGATGTGCCAATTCTTTGAACCAATATTTCCACCTTACCACCATATGATCAGATAACTCTTGGTCCCAACCAAGTCCAATTTCCCAGAGGCTCTGAAACCAAATTTTTTACTTTATCACAAATGGAGCCAGGAATCCAAGAGGATCAAAGACTTTCGAAGCCAAACTAAGAGCTGTACGTTTTGTCCACCTTGTCTCATTCTCAGCCAGCTCTACTAAAGGTTTCCCAGTGAAGGTAAACAAATCCTCTCCTTGCTGCCAAACAATGCCTAGCACCTTTGTGTCTATTGCCCACAATTCCTTAATACCAGAATCCTCAATACTTTCTGCTGCATCAGGTCCTACACAGGACTGACTCATAAACTGTTGTAACTGAAAATGATTTGTCTGCCATTTTCTAAGCTCCATGCCAGCCTCCCTCATTATAGCTCTAGCCTCAATGAATATCTGTTTAGCCATTTCTGTATTATCCACGGAACACAGCAAATCATCAACATAAAAATTTTTCCTTATGTGTTCAATAGTGTTAGGATAGACTTCAGAATATTTCTTAAAATGGTACTGCATAGTAGCTGCCAACAGAAATGGACTAGAGCTGAGGCCAAACAACACTGACTTCATTCTATATGCTTGAACCTTAGGTTCATTTTCCAATAAGTCTTTCGTATCCACCCACAGATACCTTACTGCATCTCTGTCCTCTGGTTTTAACTTTATCCGCAAAAAGGCTTGCTTCACATCTGCAGTCAATGCTACTCTACCAAACCTGAATCTCAGTAACAAGTAAAATAAATCTGCATTTAAATTTGGCTCAGCATCCAAACAGTCGTTCAAGGACACACCACCTTTGTCCTTGGCTGAGCCATCAAAAACTACCCTTAGTTTGGTGGTAGTTTTGTCTCGCCGTACCACTGCATGGTGTGGCAGATAATGTGCCTCCTGGCTCACCAGCTCATCTTGCACCCTTTCAGCAAAGCCCTCCCTTAATAGCTTAGGATGGCCTCATTGTATTCAATTAACTCCTCATTTTTTCTTAGCCTGTACAGTGTACAATGAAGTCTCCAACCTCCTATTAGCTAGCTGAAGGTTTGAACTGGGTTTGCAAGGATCCTTCCAAGGGAGGCCAACTTCATAGCAACCATCTCAAAACCCAATCCCTTTTTCAAATTGCTCTAAAACATCACTGTTCACTGGACTCGCCTGCTTCTCCTGTTTTTCCTTTATGCCAATGGATTCAAGTTCCTAAAAGGCTTTCAAATGCCTTTCCAAACCATGGCTGTTCTCCTCAATCTTAACAAAAAGAGCTTTAACCTCCATTTCATTGCAATAGCTCCCATGTAGCATCCAGCCTAGCTTACTTTCAATAGCTACCGGACCTCGAGATGTGCGGACAATATTACCAGTGATGAAGTCCCAATAATAGTCAACTCCAATCAAAAGACTAATATCTTCTGTTCCTTCAAACTTATTATTGCCCAAATTAATTCCTTTAACTTGCAATTCTTGGACACATGCCATATCTAAACAAGTAGTGACTGGAGCACAAAGTTCCTCAATCTCTACAGCTTGGACCTTGATAGCAGTGTTGCCAACTCTAAAAATATTTTCGCACTAGTTTGACTGCCAAAACGCGCTAGAACGCGCTAAATTTAAAAAATAAGGCGCAAAAACAAGCACCAATTACAAAAAACCATTATCCTATTAAATATTTTTAAGAAATAGTAAAAAAGCATTCTTACCATGAAATTTATTCAAAATCTGTAATCTCCCAATCAATAATTCCTTCTGATATAGATTCTGTAGGTTCTTTGTATGTATCCATTGAGCCGATCTTTTTGCAAACTTCTTTTGGTAGCTTGTAATTGTAGCAGCATTTTCCATTTCTTTTAAGTCCATATTTAACAGTTAAAACTTGCGTTAAGCTTTTGACACTTAGGCGATTACGCAATTTAGATTTAATAATATTCATGTGACTAAAAATCCTTTCCACATCGGCATTGAGTGAGGTAGCAAAAGCACAGTTAATGCTAATTGTGAAAGACTTCCAAATGGGTTTTCTCCTGTGGCATCCCGATAAGAATTTACTTCGCTCCAGAAAGAAATTGTATCTGAAACCTGGGACCATTGCACATTTCTTAAATTTTTCCATTGGAAATCAATACGAGTCAGTGTTTCTGCATCTGTAATAAACAGTTTTGCAAGCTCAATAATTCCGGGTTTAATTGGTTTCAGGCATTCGCTGACACTGAAATAATTCATTGATTGCAACACACGAAAGTTATCAGGCAGTCGCTGCCTAATTTGTTCTATAAGTTCCACTACAAATTTTATGCATCGAGCTCTCATATCTTTTTCTTCTTGTTCTGGAAATTTACATTCAGAAAGTTCTTTTTCGTACTCATAACCGAGGTATGGCTTAGGATCTATATAATCATGAACTGATTCACCCTCTAAGTTTCTTTCCATGAATGAGAATGATAGAACAGAGGTAGTTTTGATACGTTTTGAACCGTATAATAAAGCGCTGAATTTAGCGTTAAAAATGTTTAAAGCGCGCCAAAATAACGCGCCCGCGTAACTCGTTGCCTTTTCGCGCTGCCAAAACTAGAAACGCGATAGATTTAGCGCCAAACGCGCTAAGTTGGCAACACTGCTTGATAGTGGGACTTTGTGGTAACAACCCCTTAACCAGAACTTCTACCTTCTTAACTTTGGTTCGGTTTTGAACGGAACCCCCAAACCCAGAAATTCTTAAATTTTCCCTCTTAAGTTCTTTGAACTTCAATTTTCTGGAAATTCTGGTCTTAATAAAGTTACACTGGCTACCACTATCAAACAACACTCTTACAGTAGCTTCTCCATTATTCCCAATTAATAATGCTGCAGCTGTTTGCAGTAATCCCCCTTTACTTTTACTCCCTTTCATAGCAGTGGCATGTGCCACTGATGTCTCTACTTCTGGGGTAGGCCTACTAGGAGTGTTTTCACACAATAATGGCTGATGCCGGCCATAGCATTTTTTTGCACAAAATTTTAAACTTACAAAGCTTTGCTCTGTGACCTTTCAAAAAACATTTAAAACATGTGTGGACTTAGTTACCCTGTCCTTTCTCTCCTCAAAAGGTAAAGCCTCAGCCACCTCACATTTATATGACTTGTGGTTGCCTTCACAAAATATGCATTCCTTGATTCCCTTTAATTTATTCTCAGAGGATGCATGTAGAGCTGACACTGTACCTGGGCTATTCCTTTTTGTAGAAACTTTGGTGCTGTGCCTGCCTTTGTCCCCTTGTTTAACATCCCACTGTGCAAATTCAATTCCATCTAGTCTTGCTAATTATGTGCCTAAAAGACTTAACATCTGCTGAAGGGGGATGTACACATGTTCTGTAGTGTGTCCCCTACTTAATTCAAGCAAAATTGAGCTTGGCAATTTAGACTCCAGTATAGTGACCAACATTATATCATACTTTTCCATTCCTACGGTATAGCTAAAAGTTCGCGGAGGTGGCTTTTAATTAAGATCTCTGGCTTACCAAACCGTTTCTTTAATATATCCCAAGCCATATTATAATTAGCCTCTGTTAATGCTAATCCTGATATTGTCTTTGCTGCCTCCCCTTCCAAGGGGGACTGCAAATAATTAAACTTCTCCACCGCGATTAACACTTGACTAGAATGAATTGCTGATTGAAAACTGTCTGCCCATCCTTGCAATTCCTGAATACTCCCAGAAAATGTTTTGAGTACAAGCCTCGGTAATTGAACTGCAGATCTGTTAACCTTAACTTCACAAACACCATTTGTTGAGGGTTGTGTCTCATTATTAGACCTGGTCTCCAACTGTACTGAGCTGCTAAACTCTTTTGCTCTGTGGCATACTTTAATTATATCATCAATAATCTCTTCAAAGTAAATTATGTTATTTTCTATTTCATCCTCTTCTAAAAGAGCCTCAATTTTAACATTTACTTCGCTAAGAGCAACCTTTTTAGTTTCCAATATGGAAAGCTGCGCAGTCACTAAGCTTAAATCCTCTTGCTCTATGGCAGAATCTATAGTGGCAATGACCTTTGTAATTAGACCTTTGTAGGCGCTTCTCCTTTTTTTAAACTTGTTCAATTCAGCTGCACTCATCTTCAATGCCAACAACAATTGGGCTCAATGCCAAATAAGCTGAATTGGCAAAAATACTTAACCAAACTAATCAACCTCAAATTTCGCTTTTTTCAAATAAACTGAATTGCTTGGTTGGGGTACTGACCAACCACCAGTATGGAATACCAAGTTTTCCACCCAAGTAACTGGCGCACTGAAGTCTGCAACCTTCGCCTACGAATAATAAACCAAAATTAACCAAACCGGTAAAAATGTAGGCCCCCAAACAACGACAGACGAGTGGCCAAGTTTCGCAATTGGGCGACCAAACTTTCTACCCTGGGACTTAACTCAATTATGCTCAACCCGTCTTTGCCGGAAAATAGTCACTGACTCAGTCTTGGGCTAGAATCCGGTTTCGAAGGACCATGTTATTTTTTTTATTTTATTGGGTTCAGAATCCCCAGCTGAGCCCTGAACGGCCAAGCTCTGAAGGGCCAGTTCAACTTACAGCCCAAGTTAAGCTAGACTAAAAACTTACGGACTTGGAGGTCCTATTAGGTCCTACCTCACGGTTGCTGACTCGATGTGGGCCTACCTTAGGCCTCAGTTGCATAAAATTAAGATAAAAACAAAAGGGGCACTATTTATGGTCTTCTTTCTAAACCTTGCAACAACACAACCTGCACCATTGCACGATGCAACACTCTTGTATCTAAACAATCAAACTGAATTGCAAGAGAGCTCTCTATAAGACCACGCCCTGTAAGTGCCGCATTCAACAAACGAGTAGGAAGGACGCGCAGCGCCCCAAAAAAATGATGCCACAAGAGTGCCCGAACAATGATGCCACAACAGCCCAAAAATACTAGCTCTAAATTAAGTGAATTTTTCACTAACCTTACAATTATGAGATGGATATATATACACACACCTTAACTTAATATATACAAGCAATGCTGCATCAATCAGCTTAGTCATCATATCGCCTTGGGACAACAATGGCTCTTCCTCTTCTAGATTTTCTAACAGACACCTTGCCAAGGCAAACTCTTTCGTCTTTGTCTTTCATCTGATACTTTTCCTTCCTGCTGGCAGTTTGCTTTCATTCAGCCTGTCCCAAAGAAGGGTGACCGTTCTCAACCCTCCAACTATCGTCCAACTGCTTTGATTTCTTGCCTTTCTAAAGTTTTTGAACCTGTCCTTAATAGGAAGATTTTTAAACACCTCTTTTCTCACAATCTTCTTTCAGATCGTCAATATGGGTTCCGCAAGGGACGCTCTACTGTCGATCTTCTTGCATACCTCTCTGACTCTGTCATCCTCCTTTCGGGATTTCGGTGAAACTTTTGCTATTGCGCTAAACATATCAAAAACTTTTGATAGTCTGGCACAGATCTTTAATTTCGAAACTGCCCTCCTTCGGTTTCTATCCTTCTATCTGTGCCTTCTTCCCTAATTTCCTTTCTGGCCGATCTATAGCTGTGGTTGAAGATGGCTACTGTTCTTCTCCTAAAGCTATTAATACTAGTGTTCTTCAGGGTTCTGTCCTGTCACCCACTCTTTTCCTTATATTTATTAATGATATGATCTTTTAATTTGCACTTCCTGTTCTACGGCTATGGTACACCTGACCTTTGATCTTTCTGCCATCTCTGATTGGTGCAGAGAAAACCTTGTGGCTTTCAATCCCTCAAATACTCAGTTCCTCCATCTGTCGACTCGTCACAATCTTCCACACGACTATCCCCTTTCCCAGGCCCGTGCACAGGACACTTCAGATCGGGGGGGGGGGGGGTGAAAGTTAACAGAAAGGGCACCACCTCCTCCCCCCTCAAAAAAAGTTTCTTCATAGCATTTATACATTTATGGAAAAAAAGGGCACTTCTGAGGCATGAAGAGGCAAATGGGATGGCTGAAGCCCCTGTAACCCTCCCTCTCTGCACGTGCCTACCCTTTCCTTCAACACAACTCAATCCTTCCTCTTCTCTTAACATTCTTAGCGTTTACTTTACTCGTGATCTTTCCTGGAAAGATTACATATACTCTCTTTCCAAAACAGCTTCTAAGAGATTAGGTGTACTGTATCGCCTCCGCAGTTTGTTCACCCTTGCTCAATTGCTGTCTCTGTACAGGGGCCTTGTTCGCCCCTGTATGGAGTATGCTTCTCAAGTACTGGGTGGATGAACCCACACAGCCGTACTTGACCGGCTTTTCGTCTCATCAATTCCCCGTCTCTTACATTGTCTTCAATACCTCTCTGTTCGCCGCAGTGCTGCCTCACTTTCTCTTTGTTATCACTATTATAACGGACACTGCCCTTCTAAACTCTCTATTTGAAAAAACTATATAGGGTTATGGGTTGATTGCTATGAACATGGCGATCCAGTGAAAATTTCTGCTAGATTTTGATGCAGAGTCAACAGCAAAAACCTGTCTTTTCGTTAAAAAAATTGTGTGTTTGCGGAGGTCTTCAAAAGACCTTGTTTAGTTTTTTTGTTTTTTGTTAATGTTGAATTTATTTGCCTTCGATATTTAGCGCTGCCTAATGGTAAAAATGGAAACTACCATACCTCCTTATTTCGTTAGTTCTCGTTTCTGTTTGTAGAACGCGCAGATTGCCTCTCGCGCCTCTCGATGTAGACAACAGGGTTACGTAACGCGTTTATTCCGTCTAATTAATACAGGCAATTCGCTGTGCCTAAATACTTGAAGGAATACCCATCCTTTTGTGTTATTAGTTTTATTTCACTAGTTTTTCACTCAGAATATGTCGGAAGATTAAACACATCTTCCGTGCCTACAGCAATGCTCGTCACTAGACAGTTCTGGCTGAACTAATATAAATTTTTTTGTCTTAAATTTGCTTACTTTGCAAAGTCTCCAGACGTCTAATTTTTGTATTTTCATTATTTCTTCTCTCGAAGTAATTTTCATGAATCAGCGATGGAAAAGTTTGATACAAAAAAATACGTTTTCCTTGTTGTTACGTTGGCCCAATGCCTACATATTTGGTTCTACGCATAGCAAGTTTTCCCATTTCCAATAGGCTTTGTCGCCAATCCCGAGGCAATTTTGTAGTTATTTAATACAATAAATTAATAATTTGTATTTAATTATGAAATAAAGGTATCATATACGATACTATATTGTAGGCATGTATAAGCCTGGGTTCGAATTAGGCTTTGTTTTGAACTGTAATGCAAAGTGTATGACAGGCATGTATAGTTTTTCATTTCCTCCCAATGAGAATGACGCAAAGCCGACTTGAAAATACGGACCATGTTTTCCGCAAGACCGTTAGTAGACTGGTGAAAAACACGACCGGACATGTCTAATGCCATTTGGGCATAGGCTATTCTAAGGAAATTTTAAAAATACACACCTGTGACAAAGTACAAAAAAAAAAACGAGTCAGACTTTCAAAATTAGAACATAATTTTTTTAGTACTGGTAAGAGTTTTTTTCAATATCTAACGCTTCTAAAAACATTGACCCATACCATCGTTGAGTTTTGTGCTTCGTTGATTCTACATCTCTTCTTACTTTGTCATTCAACCAAAGCAACATCGCACTTCTTGGATCAAAGTGTGACAACTGGCATGTTATGCCTAACATAAAGATAGTTCATGAGCACATCTGAAGACAGCTGTGATCGGCTGTTTTGAGAACATTATAAGACTTAACGAGTCTTTCCACATCTGCTGAATGCGGTTTTGCTGCAACAATCCGTTCAAGTGAAAAGATCAACACAACAAATTCCTGATTTTCTAACTACAGAAGTCTTTTCATCAGGTTTGAAGTCCCAATACTTGAAACATTGGGTAATGCACAGGCACAGGCACAGGCACGAAATGGGCCCTCTCGTTCCAGTGACGATGAATTTGAACCAGCAGGCGTACCTCCGCATACTAAACTCGCTGGATTCGTGCGATTATCAAGGCCAGAGGCGCCGTCACACGTTATTAGGTACATTCTGAGAGGGGTGACTAATTTTTTGTCCGGTGTGCTTATATCCTTCAGTCTTCCGCTGAGTAGATTCAGAAAATTCAAGGAAAAAGTCTTCCTCTTGCCCATCTGAACGAACTAGCTTGCACTTGACATATTTATTGTCAAGCTGGAATTGACCAACAGAGCCATCTATTGCAAGTGATACAGCAATTGCCGATTTGATTTTTTAGTAAATTAGGTTTATCTGCACGTAAAATAAAGTACAACAGATTAGCATGCTGCATTGGTGTTACATATTTGAATTCTTCCACTGGTGAATCAAATGGCTTCACCATTAAAAAAAAAAAAAATTGGCAATGAAATTTGGCACTCTGGCAAGTAGCGTCCGAATCTGCCAAAAAGTCTCAGGTCCGGGATAACAGGAAAGTACCATATTTTATACCAAATTTTATAAATATTTAGGAAAAATAAATGTACTTTGATAATCTATGTTATTTTATTAGTTATCTATTTAAATCCTTATATTAGTGTCGGCGTCGGAATATAGTAGGTTTTGCAAGTATTATCGTGGAAGCCGTACATGCACTGAGAACCGCGATAGTCGGCATTGACTTATCTTCGTCACCGTCGGTTTCATACGATATACCAGTGATATCCTACTATAATTTCTAAAAATTGACTATAACCCTACGGCCTACGATAACTGTTGACTAGGTAGAAACTATTCAATATGCTTTTGAAAAAATAGGCCTTGTGGCCCTGATATATTTTATCATTCTAAAATAGAAAATAGGTTGATTGAGTCGTCACTACGTAAATATCGTTTTTGAAATGTAGCGAATCTGAGTTGAGCGCACAGTTGAAGTTTTTTTTGTATTATATATTTTAATGCATTATTTTAAACGTTACAGAAATGTCACACATGTCCATATAGGGTAATAATTAATTAATTAAATTTAATAATGCACAAATTTAATAATACACAAAATAATTTTTAAAGATACACAAACAAAATTTAATAAGGCACATTTTGTGTATTAATACACGCTAAAATAGCCTATGCATGTAGGTGGACAAAAGAACGAAATTCCTCACTGGTAAAACAAGCACCATTGTTGCAAACCAGAAATACGGATAAACCCCATCGAGTGAAACACGGACGGAGTAAGCGAATAGTAACACCGAAGTCGTGGAAGTGGTTGGAAAAATTTCCACCCACTTAGAGTAGGCGTCCACAATGACTAGGAAATAAATATTATTTATAGGACCTGCATAGTCAACATGGATCTTATGCCAAGGTATAGTAGGCCATTCCCACGGATGAAGTGGATTTTTCCTTAGATCATCTCTGTTCTCTCGGCAGTTTTGACAGGAACGAACCAATGATTCAAGTTCTCCATCTAAACCGGACCACCAGAAATAAGCTCTCGCCAACTCTTTCATTTTTGTTGCACCCATGTATTCGGCATGAAGTACCTTCACTAAATTCTACATGCTTTCATTCGGAATTATCACTCTGTGGCCCCATAAGAAGCCATTTTGAATTGAGAGTCCAGACTGACGTTGATAAAAAGGCTGTAATTCACTCTCAACCTTAGTAGGCCAACTAACTGAACAGTAATGGATGACCCTAGACAGAATAGGGTCTGATTTTGTCCACTGCTCTAACTTGAATATTTTTAGTAGGTGAAAATAAACCTAAAAAAGGCTTATGGTCAGTAATTAGTTTGAATTCATGACCCCATAGATAGAAATGAAATTTCTTTACTGCAAATACTAAAGCTAAGGCTTCACGTTCAAGTTGTGCATATCGCCTTTCAGTCTCGGTTAGTGTTCTAGAAGCAAAATAGAAAGCCAATCTACACCGTCAATGTGGTGAGATAACACTGTCCCAATTCCATAAGAACTGCTATCTGCTGAAACTACGAGAGGAAGTTTAGGATTATAATGCACTAGGAGAGTGGACTCTAGTAGTACGTTCTTTGAAGCCTCAAATGCTTCCTTTTGGGTTTTCTTCCATCTCTACTGTTCCCCAGATCGTAATAACTTATTTAGGGGTTCAAACAAAGTCGATGTATTTGACAAAAATTTCCGATAAAGGTTTAGGAGACCTAAATAAGCTTGTAACTGTGTGATGTTTTGGAGGTGGTGCATTTTTTATTGCTTCCAGTTTATCCACCGTTGAATGAATGCCTGAGGTATCTATACGGAACCCCAAATATGAAACCTCATTACGGACCCAAGAACACTTTTCTTTCTTTAGCTTAAGTCCGGCATCCCGGAGTCTTTTTAGAACGGTTGTTAATCAAATTAGGTGGTGTTTTTTAGATGAACCTGAAATGAGGACATCATCTAGAAAAAGTACACCCGGAATGTGACCTAGAACTCGGTCCATTGTTCTCTGAAAAATACATGGAGCCGATGCTATTCCATAGTATAGCCTATTGTACTTATTTCGGCCTCGGTGCGTATTTATGATAGTTAGCTCTTTAGAATTTTCATCTAAACTTAGTTGAGCATAGGCTTGGGACATATCTAGTTTTGTGAATTATTATTTATCTCCAGCAAGAGAGCTAAATAATTCATCAGGCTTCGGTATAGGGTAGCAATCTAGAAGAACTGCTCTATTTGCTGTTAAACGGTAATCCCCACATAACCGCATTGACTTGTCAGGTTTTAGCATAGGAACTACCGGGGTAGCCCACTTAGCGTGTGTGACTGGTTCGATAATTTTATCTTTAAGCAACCAATCAAATTCTAAATCTACCTTCTCCCGCAGTGCATGTGCAATTGGACGAGCCTTCCGAAATTTTGGAGTTACATTAGGGTCTACCTCTTTACAGACATGATGGTCTTTTAGTTTACTTACTTCAGGGCCAAAAAGAAAACTCCATTAAAAATGAGTATGTCAGATGGATATGAGAGTTATGCACATCTGCCCGACCCTTTCGCAAAATTTTGTCAATAGGCAATTTCAAAGCATCAATCCAATCAGGGCCTAGTAGAGTAGGCCCTTGTTCATCCACCACTAAAAGAGTTAAGGGATGAAACAAAGTTTTCTTGTTGAGTGTAAATGTGATGAATGCTTCTCGACAGATAGGTATTTGTATGTTATTATATTTTTTTAGTATTGTTTTAGATCAGTGGTCGGCGAACTTTTTTGGGTATTACCCCAAAATATATTTGAGGACGTAATCAGGACGTAAATTCGTAATATTCTAAAATTTAGAATAACGCCACATTTATGTAACAAAATAAAATAAAAATACGAAAAAAATATCAGCACAAAGTGTCTCTCATACCGCACGAATTACCCCCAAAAGTTTTAAATTTACCCCATTTGGGTAATTTACCCCTGTTCCCCGACCACTGTTTTAGATGCATGGAGTTTAGGTGTATTTCTGAAAGTTTTGTCAAAAATTGTTTTGGACATAACAGTTCGGGCAGCACCTGTATCTAGTTCTAGAGGAATTGTAGTTCCATTTAAGCCTACATCTACTAGGGGCTCTCAATATATTTTGCCCCACCCTTTTTCTTAGCTAAATAATAGGTCATGGGGCTGCAATGTCTTTTGGGCCGTAAGTTTGAACTTTCTGCGCTTCACATAATTGGATTTTTCCAGCTTGAACCTCCCCTCCTTGTATAAAACCGCTTTTAAACGCCCTTGTATAAAACCGAGGGTTAACGCAGTTTCGAAAATGGCGTCTGACAGTGATGTGCGTCATAAACAAAGCTGTTATCGAGTTCTTAACCGCAGAGAAAACAGTTGGAAATATTCACAAACATCTAGAAAACGTTTACGGAGATGCTGTTGTTGATCGGAGCACAGTTGGACTCTGGTCGAAACGTGTGAGATCATCGAAGAGAGGGAGAGCCAGCCTCAATGATGAGCCACGTAGCGGTCCCCCGGCATCGGCTGTGACATCTCACACTCTGCAGGTAACAGCATCATTCGATCAAATTGACGCGTCACATACAAGGAGCTAGGAATTAGTGGAGGAAGTGTAAATACTATAATTCAGCAAATGGAATACTCAAAAGTGTGTTCACGGTTTGTTCCTCGCGAACTGACTGAAGATCACAAAGCTCAAAGAAAAGAAATTGCTTCCGAGTCGTTGGTTTGATACAAGACAGTAGGGGATGACTTTTTTCACGAATTATGACTGGGGATGAGATTGAAACAAAACACCAATCCATGGAGTGGCATCACGCAGACTCCCCACGCAAGAAAAAGTTCAAAATGGCTCCTTCTGCAGGAAAGGTTATGGCCACCATCTTCTGGGACATGAAAGGGGTGATTCTGGTGGACATTATGAAGAAAGGACAAACACTCAACTCAGAGGCATATATTGCTACCCTACAGAGACTCCAGTGACGTATAAAGCGAGTTCAACCGGAGAGAAAAATGGAAGACGTCCTTCTTTTGCACGATAACGCAAGACACACAACAGCTTGCAAACAAGAGAGGCCATTACAAAAATGCGCTTCATTGTTACCCGACCCTCCATACAGCCCGGATCTGACACCTTCAGACTTCCATTTGTTTGGGCCAATGAAGGATGCTATTCTTGAAAGAAAATTTCAGAGTGACGATGAGGTTGTTGAGAAGGTTAAGAGGTGGCTCCAGCGGAACCCAGCGGACTTTTACCAGTAAGGAATAAAGGCCTTTGTTTCGAGGTGGAGGAAAGCCGTAGAAAAGGATGGAGACTATGTGGAAAAATAAAAACTTGTAAAAAAGGTATGAAACTACTTGTGTACAAAATTTCTGGAACTTACAAGGAAACTTGGAAAGAAAGAAAAAGGTGGGGCAAAATATATTGAGTGACCGTACAATATATGGACCTATATTATCACCACTTTGCTGCTCATAAAATAGGCACTCCACTCCAATGTTCGAAGTATTTTCATTTGGAGGATTACCACTAGAAATGGTATGATTAGAATTTTCACCCCTTGTTTTCTTTGGAAAATAAACTTTAGTTATGTGGCCTATTTTACTACAGTTTCGGCAAACTGCTTCTTTAAAAGGACAGTCCTTCTTCCAATGGTGTTTTCCACACCCAATGCATGGCTTGAAAGGCTTTTCCTCATGTTTAGCGTTCGAATTAGTATGCTTAGTAGCATTTACCGCATACCTTTTATTTGTTTGTCAAGTAGGCTCATTTGTCTGCCAGGCCTAGAAGATTTAAAGCTATTTACGTGTTGGGCCTTACTTCTGCCAAAAGCTCTACCATCTTTAGCAGCTGCTTCCCTAGCCGCAGCTATTTCTACAGCCTGACTAAAAGTTAGGTCCTATATAGCTAATAGGGCTCTCTGGGTAGATTCCTCTTTGAGACCTGTAATAACGTGGGGGGAATTAGACCCCGCCAGTTATTAAGTTATTTAAATAACAACAAAGGTACTTATAGGTGCTTCGATTTAGATCTTCTTTAGGGCCTACCATAGATGCCAGCGTCCCACAAACGACCTACTACTAGTCCTACTTTACTAATTTAGAAGCTATAGAATCAAACATTACCCCTAACTGATATAATAATGAGACAACTTCCGGCTTAAATTAGTAATTTTAGAAGCATCACCAAATTAAACTTAGCACCAACGATTTAATCAGATACAAAACTACATCTCTCTTGACTCTTGTTCAGCCCAAATCAACGAACAACCAGCGTTCCGCTGTTTATCTTTTTCTGTTGCTATTCAGCTTTCTTTTCGTGACTTCCCTTTAGTGACTATTAGACATACAATATATATATATATATATATATATATATATATATATAATATATATACCGGGTGTCCGAGAATTATCTGTACAAGTTTTGGCTGTTTATTAAAAATCAACCATGAAGTGTAGAAATTCCAGTGTTGTCCCATTTTACGAGAAACTCATTAGGTTTTTTTCTGATAACAAGTTTGACAAGTTTTTTCTTTTTGTACGCGGGTGACAGACATTGATGATTTAAAAGCAAGAATCACAGCTGCTATTGAGCGAATTGATGTGGATATATGCAGCGTACATGGCAACATTTGGATTATCGATTGGATGTTTTGCGAATCACTGATGGTACACACATCGAATGTTTGTAACAACGTTACTTTAATAAAAGAAACTTTGAAAATACAGATTCTAAATAATCTTGTTTAAGAATTTTACGTGTGTTATCAGGAATTTTATTAAAAGATGAAATTGTATAGATAATTTTCGGACACACGGGATTTCTAAAAACTTGTCAAAACTTGGTATCAGAAAACTTAAT